>BQKN01064383.1:326154-339260 GCA_022839385.1 Asparagus kiusianus | reverse complement strand
TCCTTCAAACATGTGGACACCCTATTCTAGCTCCTTCGGAAGAACAACAAAGTAAAACTTCCTGAAGTGAAGAAACCTGATGAAGTAGGAAAAGTAGATGATCCTAACTACTGCCGGTATCACAGAATGCTAGGACATCCAACAAGGAGATGCTATATCTTCAAAGATATTCTACAACACCTGGTCGATACTAGTGTACTTAAGTTAAAACCAGAACAGAAGACTGTATCCACAAATTTGATATCAATCCAGTTTGGAGATTTTCCTTCTGTAACGGCAATAGATGGTCTTATCCCTATCCCTAAGGGAGAAATGCACATAAAGAATACTGACCCGCATAGTCAGAAGGATAAAGGCTTGGTACTCCTCACCACTATAAAAGGGAAAATCATGTGGGTCCATCCTAATTTAATTAAAGATCAGCAATGGACAAATGCATCAACAAAGAAGAAGAGAGGCAAGGCGAAGTCATCCAACATGATTAGTCCCTCTATAAATGAAGATGATGATCATCTCAAACCTCTCATGTACTCAAAATAAGAGAGGATTGTCCTTGCAGCAGATCAAGGAGGTAATCCTGGCACCCGATCAGGGTAAACATACTTGAAAAATTATAGCCAAGATGCTCAAGGGGCAGAAGAGAAAGCCCTCGATGATATGGGTGTATCTTCTCTTTGGAACTTAGCGATCCTCATGGGAGCTTGAGGATAGATGATTCTCATAGTAACTTGAGAATAGAGGTGTAAAATAATACAATGGAACGTAGGTTGAAGCATGGAATGAGATGGCGAATCGAAGAATCGAAGCATCCAGTTTCAGCCTGTGAGTCGACTCATACATGTACATGAGTCAACTTATGCCTATGATGAGTCGACTCACTAAACCCAGTCGTTTTGTCAAAAGTTTCTGACGAGTCAACTCACCTCATCATGAGTCGACTCACTTGGCATGAGTCGACTCATGCATGTTTATGAGTCGACTCATCGACGATTTCCTGCTTCATTTGGGTTTCTGTTTGTATGAATTCCTATAAGGCTTGGGCTTGGTTATTTACCACTTTACCATCCATGTTGTTACACCTATATAAGGGATTATTTTAGGGGTTTAAAATAAGGAGAAAGCAATCAAGAGAGATTAGACTGTATTTGAGAATTGAGAGAGGTTGTTCTTCAATTCTAGTGAGATTGTGAGAGATTGTAAACTATTTTATTCTCATAATCTAGAGAATGTATTTTCCTTCGCCACCACTGAATTGTTCTTATATTCTTGTTATTTTCTTCTTAACCCACCTTTGATAATTCCGCGATCAAAGGTGCTCGTACGGTGACTCGTATCACCCGAGGTTAGGGGTTCTGCTCCCAAAAAGACAACCAACAAAAGAAAATAGAAAGAGCTTCGTTTCAACCAGAACCTTTTCCAGCAAGAGGCTGGAAGATCAAGCAATCCCTTCTGATTCAACATCATGGCGCAATTTGCTAACATCCCTGCGAGGATAACCCTGTATGAGCTCCTGCGATTGTCCAAGACCACGAGGAAAGCTCTAATTGAAGCTTTGACAAACACGGAAAGCTTTATTACTCAGGGCACTCCAATACCATAACCTTCTAAAGGACAATCTTGTGTACATGTCTACAAGATGTAAGAAGTCTGCTATGCATATCATTCACTCAGGAAGATATGCAGATTAAACACAAGCATGATAGACCTCTGTGCTATATGGGGTTATCGGCTCTTCTGAGATCAGCCGTGTACAAGTTGATCCAGGCACGACACTTAGCATCATGCCATATCGGGTCATGCAAGTTCTAGGGATTCCTCTGCACCAGTTGAACTCTACTTAGACTACCATCTTTGGCTTCAACACTAACAGTACACAACCCTTAGGTAAAATCAAGCTCAGGTGTCAAATCGGAGATCTTAAGTCCGAAGTGACTTGTTACATCATAGATGCGTACACACATTACAATTTGTTGTTAGGACAACCCTAGATTCATGTGAATCGTATTATCCCATCTACTCTTCATCAGGTCATGAAGTATGCCAATGAGGAGGGAGAAGTCAGAACTCTGATTGCCGAGAAGCAACCTTTCAGAGGAGGGGAGAATTTTCACACTGATTCGGTTTTCTACCTGGATACCCAAGAGCTAGAGCAATCAAATGAGACTGTCGATAGTAGCAAAGAAGCTGACATCGAACCTGATCCTAAGGAAGATTGTCCATGGAAGCTGAATTTTGATGTAATGGGTCAGAGTGAGGATAATAATAATGTACCGAGTGAGGGCGAGTGGTACATTAATGAAGATTTTAATTTAGCGTACTTGTCTGATGTGTCCTCTAAACATGAACAAGTAGAGATTGATACAGATACAAGTACTAATTCATGACGCATATTGCATGCTGAGACATCACTCACCTTACCTCTAAAATCATCTTTCACGGCATTTGAAGAGGTGGAGGATGTACAAAAGGGTTTCTTCATGGTCCCGTCCAGGAGGAAAGGGATAAAGTCGATCTACTTTGGTAAGGTCAAACCTGAGTTGCTCAAGCAAGAGAGCTCGGAAGAAGACCAGGGAATCCCTCAATTCCATTATTATGAACCTAACTCCGTCAAATTGATAAAAATGATGGGTTACGACTTTGGCAAATAGGAAGGTTTAAATTTTGGAAAAGGAAGGTGGGCGTCGATTCGACTTTCTACTCCAGAAGGAAAACCTCCTGATTATTATGACAAAATTAGAAGGGTATTAAGATATGTCTCAACTCCTCCTCTTTCAGAGGACGAGACCGGTAACTACCTACATCAAGATCATTCATCTGGAACATCCTTAGGGGAATCCAATGTAAGTATCAGAGCAATATACAAAAGTATGTCCGTGAACATGACTTCAGCTAGTGATCCGGTCGAAGGTGCAGACGATAACCAAGAATTGATTGAATCCACCAACGATCCTTAGATCAGACACCTTAATATCTTATGGGATATGCATTTCGAACAGCACGAACTGCCCATCAAAGATAAAGTGATCCAGGTCTACATGGGGGATGAATCTGATCCTAAGCCAATCTTCATAAGTGAGAGCTTAACACCGCCTGAAAAAGAAGACCTTATATCTCTCATCAGAGAATATATAGATGTTTTCGCTTGGAATTATGAAGACATGTATGGTCTTGATCCTAAAGTAGTCATGCATCGTCTTAACATTGATCCGAATGTGAAACTATTTAAACAGCAACAACGCCGGTTTCGTCCAGAGATCATGGAAGCAGTTGAGTCAGAAGTCAAAAAGGTTATTGACTCAAGCTTTGTCAGAGAGGAACAACACCCTGATTAGGTTGCTAATATCGTTCCCGTGCCTAAGAAAATGGTAAGGTTCGAATTTGCATCGACTTTCGTGACCTAAATACTGCATGTCCGAAAGACGAATTTCCACTCCTCATTACAAATGTCATGATTGAAAACACTATTTGTAGGAAAATTGAAAGAAGAAAATTAAGAATATGATTTATTGTATTATCTCTCTAACTGGCTTAGACAAAGAATGAATACAATTCTCTCAATACAATTTCTCTTTAACTAACTTAGAAAAAGAAATTACAATCTTCTTGAATCGGATTCCCGATTTACAAAAGAGAAGAGGATCGGCGGAGATCCTCCCCTTTGTTTAAAACTGGGTTCTTCATGGTAGCGATGAGATGCCTCCCTCGATGTTCATATCGAGTTTGCTTCTCGTTGACGATCCGAACGCTTGGACTCGTGGAACACGGTTGAATCTGTTAGACCTTAGAGGGGGGGTGATTAGGGTCTTAAGCTAATCTAATCCGATTTTATGCCAATTAAAACTAATATAAATATATTCTTACAAGATCGATATACAAGAGTTATAAGCAAGAATAAGTAATATGAATAAAGAGATATATCCTAGCAAAGAGGTAATATATGCAAGGATATATAAACTAACACAAGGGTGAAATAAACATAAACAAGATAAGAGTGATAGTGTAAATAAATAATGCAAACACACAATATGATCACAGAGTTCGGACCTTCCATCCTACGTCTCCGCTCCCCACTCCCGGGGAGAAATCCACTATAACAACCGGGTTTTCTACGCTCACCCGAATAATGTTTACACATCACAATGTCGGTTTTTAACATTCACCGATCAACGTTCACAATCACTCACAATGTCGGTTTTTAACGCTCACCGATCAACGTTCACTCCTCACACTCGGTTTTCTAGCTCACCGAAAACTTTACAACACTAACAATGTAATAACAAATATGTTCTCTACAATAAATAAGAACTCAATGAAAGCTCATACTCAATTGTTAAAACTCTTACCAACCTAAATATACTATGTATGAAAATACAATAAGCTCAAGTGGGTGTGTGTAACAATGAGTGAAATCAAATAAAAACTAAACTCAAAATAAAACTAGCTTTAATAAGATGATAATCAAACAAATAGATATAAAGCTAGAAATAGAGTTTAGAAAACTTCTCAATAGATCAAGAGGTAGAGGAGAAAGATTAGATGCTCAAACACCAATGGTTGATCTCCTCAAGCTCTTGTGAAATTGATATCACAAAACAAACTCTTAATTTGCTTAAAAGCTTTTTAAACAAAACTTAAACAAAGCACAAACCCTTGTTAAAACTTGCTTAAAATACTCTCTTGGGTGTGGAAAATAGTTATGACAAAGGGGTATATATAGGGTAGAAGAAAACAACCAAAAAAATCTCAAAAACCCACTAAAAACCAAAAAATAGAAGTTATTGTTACTGTTCAGTGGTCGGGTGCTACAGTAATGGTGGTTGACCGTGCTACAGTGTGGTCAACCGTACTGTTCACGGACAGTTTTTGTTTTTGATAAATTCTGGAATTTTGCGTATCTGACTTTGTAAAATCAATTAAAAATAGTAAATCAACTCCAAAAAATCATAAAATTTTGAGGAAAGGTTCTAGACATGTAGATAAACATGTTAGAGAAAGAATTTCTAAAATATCACTTCTTAGTTGAGAGAAATAAATGTTTGAACATAGATATACAGTTTCTGAAAAAACTACAGAAAATACGATTTTGTAAATTCAATTGAAAATAACAAAACAACTCCAAAAATAGTAAAACTTGAAGAAATGTTTGTATATATGATGATAAACATGTAAATGAAGAAATTTTTCAAATCACATTTCCCAATTGTAAAAATGCATCAGTTTTGCAAAAACATGCACGAACATGTGCACGAACATGAGCTAATTAAAAACTTAATTTTGTAAATTCAAATAAACATAAAAAATTAATTCTAAAATTGATAAAACTTTGGAAAACATTTAGAAACATGAAATTAAATATGTTAGAAAAAGAATTTCTCAAATTGAGTTTTCCATTTGTGAAAACTCATGTATTTTGCATGTGTGTCCAAAACATGAAAATGTGATATACATAAAATTTGATGTTTTGACATAAACAATGTTTTGAAACCCTATGAAATAATTTTTTTATAGACTTAATGAAATATGTATACAATAATTGTTAAGTCCATAAACCAAAACTTGTGTATATATATAACTATATATATAAAAACCAAATATGTGTGTGTATATATGATTGAGCTTAAAGTACTAACACACATAATATAAAACCTAAACTAAATATACCCAAGCTTGATTGATCTTCGATGTAGCTTAACTTGGTACACTTACGGATGAAGCTAGAACTTGAATCTTTAATTTGAATTACATAGGCTTCACTCCATAATTCCGCCAACCTCCATTGGATATGATCGTGAATGCGTAATTCCATCCATCCTCTAACATCTTGTTTGTCTACAATAAATAAGAAAACACAAATACTAAACAAACAACTTAGTGGTAAATTGTTTGTTAAACATCATCAAAACAAAGAGGCCAATAGAATCCTCTTGATTGATGTCGAGGATAACTTGTGTGGCAAGTTTGAAAATAACTCTTAACGAGTTTAAAATCTCAGAGCGAGTTTAAACTATGTAATAGAGTTGATTTGAACCGAAAATCGGTTTTTAAGCTAAGTACTAAATCTTTGAAGATTTTCTGTTGCTGAAGAAAGCTTCTAAGCTCTTTGCTGATCTCTAGATCTAAAAATGCTCAAAGATCCCTCGATCCGAACTAAGCTGATCTTTTAGCTATTTATAGGCGATTAGGGGGTGTAACTGCCCCTAAATTCACTCCTTTGTGGGGCTTATGGGATGTAACCACCCCTTAAATCACTTCTAAGTAGAGTTATGATCCCCTCAGATCGTGGAAAACGATTTTGAAACCGTTCAGCTTGTGTTTGAATGAGTCAAACGCAAGAATTATGTTCTGGCATGAATTCTGCGTTCAAACACAGCATTTGAAAGCTCGAACGCAGCGTCTAGAAGCTGCGTTTGCAGCGGTTTGGAAGCTTCATTAACAGCTTGGAAGCTGCATTTGGTAGCGCTTGGAACCTGTGTTGATAGCTGAATCTGAGCTGCGTATGTAGTGTTCGGAGGTTGCGTTTGTGGCCGAACATGAGCTACGTTGACAGCTAGATCTGAGTTGCGTTTGCAGTATTTGGAGCTGAATGTGAGCTGTGTTTGTGGCTAGGTTTGAGCTGCGTTTGTATTACTTTGACTCCGGAGCAAGGCCACTTGTGTTTTGATTTGAAGAGACCGTCAATTTGTAGTCTCTTTTGCTAGAGCTTTGCAAAGATCGTCATCTTGTAACCTTCGTCTTGGCTCCTTAAAAATATGAGAGTCGTTAGATTGTAACTTCTGTTGTTGATTGTGAAGGCTGTTGATTAGAGCTTTCATCAGTTACAGTAAAGGTCATCAGATACCTTCATCGCTCTACATAAAAGTTTTTAAATTGTAGCCTTCTAAAAGCCGTTAAATTATAACTTCCATCATCGCTGTTTGATGGGGATCAGCTATCTGCAGTAATTTTTAAACAGCCTACAAACACCTATGGATATGTGAGGATGCCTTTCATGAATGGATTCTTCGGGTATAATCAAATCAAGATTACCCTGAAGATGAAAAGCATACCGCTTTTAGAACACCACTGTGTGTATATTGCTACATAGTGATGCCTTTCGGATTGAAAAACGCAGGTGCAACCTACCAACGTGTAAGGAACACAACTTTTCACGAGCATCTACGTAAGAAGATTGAATGCTACATTGATGATATAGCAGTGAAAAGCCAACATAAAGTTGATCATCTTATAGACCTCAAGACTATGTTCGACATCATGCGAGCACATCAGCTAAAGATGAACCCGACAAATCTTTCCTTGGGGTATCGAGTGGAAAGTTTCTGGGATTTATAGTTACATCCAAAGGAATTTCTCTTGACCCAGGAAAAGTTCATGTTATCCAAGACATGCCGCCTCCGAAGAATCTCAAAGAGCTTAGAGGTTTGCAAGGCAAATTGGCTTACACCTAGAGATTCATATCTAATCTCTCGGGACGTTACCAACATTTCTCTAAATTAATGAAGAAAGGGGTTTCCTTTGTATGGGACAAAGATTGCCAAAGGGCATTTGAGTAGATCAAGAGATATCTCATGCAACCACCCATCCTAGTGGCCCCGATATTAAGAAAACATTTCCTATTATATGTGAGGGCCATGGATCACTCCATTGAGGCTTTGCTAGCCCAGAACAATGACCAAAGGCACGAGCAGACAATCTACTACCTTAGCAAATCGAACCGTGATTGGATCCGAACACCAGTATAATCTAGTGGAAAAGGAGTGCCTTACTTTAGTGTTTTCTATCCATAAGATGTGACATTATTTGGTCGGGCAATCGATTCATGTCGTTTCCAAAGTAAATCCTTTGAGAATGCTCATGATAAAACCATCCTCTCTAAATTATTATCTAGCGAAATGGGCGATCCTCTTATCGCAGTATGACATGTAATTTATGCCTCAGAAGGCTGTTAAAGGACAAGCTTTGGCATATTTCTTAGCCGACCATCCGATATCCGAATCATCCAAATTATATAAAGATTTACCAGATGAAGTCGCCGAAGCTTGTGAAACTCAAGAAGTTATACAAATATAGAAATTGTTCTTTGACAGTGCTATCGTGGGGGTAGTACTTGTATCCCCAGGCGGCCATGTAATCCCAAGAGGATTCTCTTTAATCGGGCCATGCACCAACAATATAGCGGAGTACAACACTTTGTTATTAGGGATGCAGTTAGTTGAAGAATTCAACATTCAGCACCTTGATGCTTATGGTGATTCTCAGCTTATCGTGAATCAAGTCTGAGGAGAATATGAAGTGCGTAATGAGGATTTGATTCCATACCACTTCACTGTGTTAGAACTCTCTCAGAAGTTTGAAGGCTTCTTCATTGAATACATCCCATGAGTCCAAAATACATATGCAGATGCTTTTGCTTCGCTGGCAACTTCATTGGCATTGCCGCCAAAGCCTGAGATAATGATATTCATTATGGGTCGTGATTTGTATCACCCGAAGCTTCCCTTAGAGCACTGCTCAAATGAGACAGTAGTAGGAATCGCTTGTGCAAATTCAATTGAGTTGGAATCAAGGGATTGACAATTCCCATATATCGACTACATTTTGTATAGGATACTACCCGAAGATGCTAAAGAAGTAGCCGCTATCAAGCAGAAGGCTCTTCGATTCTATTACGATACGGTCTCTCAAACCTTGTACCATAAATCACATGATGGAATCTTACTCGTTGCCTTTCCCGAAGAGAAGCACAAGAGGCTCTCAAGGAAGCCCATGATGGAATGTGTGGAGCTCATCAGCCTGGAGCTAAATTAGGAGACCGTCTTTGAAGAATGGGCTATTACTGGCCAAAGATGTTTTCAAATGTCGTTGATTACGTTAAACGTTATTACGCATGCCAAATCCATAGTGATTTCATTCATCAAGCACCAGGAAACCTACACCCAACATCGGCATCCTGGCTATTTGAAATGTCGGTAATAGATATTGTTGGACCCATCACTCTGCTAACATCCAAAGGGATCGGTTTATCTTAGCAGTGACCGATTATTTCTCCAACTGGGCGGAGGCAATTCCATTGAAAGAAGTCAAAGCTTCAAACGTAATCAAATTTATCAAACATCACATAATCTACCGCTTTAGTATACCAAGACAAATAGTTCATGACAATGGAACCCAGTTCGTCAGTCACGCTTTCTAGAGATTCTGCGATAAGTTCAGAATCCAAAGTGTCGCATCGACAACATACTACCCGCCGGCTAATGGCCTAGTAGAAGCATTCAACAAAACCACCGTGTAGCTCCTCAAGAAGTTCATCTCCAAGAGCAGACGTGATTATGATGAAAAGCTTGGCAAATGTTTATGGGCCTATCGCACAACAGTGAAGACCCCTACAAAAGTCACCCCATTCTCTTTAGTATATGGCTACGAAGCTGTATTACCATTAGAAATCTAGATCCCATCTCTGAGGATCGCTCTCGCTATTGGAATGACAGATGAAGAACAATATCGATCGATTGCATCTTTAAGAACTTAAAGTATTAGACGACAAACGACTTCAATCTCAGCAACAGATTGAGCTGTATCAAGCCCGAATCTCCAAAGCCTATAACAAGAAAGTCAAAGAGCGCACCTTCAAGACAGGCGATTTGGTCTTGGCTGTCAGATGACCTATGGTGATGATGCACAAGACCAAGGAAAATTTCAATCCCAAGTGGGAAGGACCATTCGTAATAGAATCAGTCTATTCGAATGGGGCATATCGTCTCATCAACCAGAAAGGCGACAGACTCATGATGTCTATTTTCAGGAAATTTCTTAAGAAATATTACCCGTGAGCCATGAAGTACCCTTTTCCAAATTCCCATCCAATTCTGAGATAATGAATTAGCTTTTCTTAGACTAGGGGTTGGTTATTCACATTTTATTTTTCCCAGCGAAGTCTAAATGAAACATCACTTTTATTTAGACTGGGGGTTGGTTATTCGTGTTTCATTTGAAGGGAGGATAATAAACCATGTTAAATCTTCCCCAGCTTGTATATCATTAAGTTAACATTACACCTCTGATGATCGAAAGTGTCTAGAATTTTTCTAGCAATAATAAAGATAAGTTCCAAATTAGGCCAACAGTGTAGTCAAATACATTGATAGTTGGAGGTTTGCAAAAAAAAACCCTCAAGTGTTAGCCTCCCTAAAAGCAGGTCCCACAGCTGTGTTTTAGCCTTTGAAATGCAGAGCTTAACCTCGCATTTATAAATTTTGAACAAGGAGTTTGTCTTGCAAACGCAGAGGTCTAACCCTAGCATGGGAATTTTTTGAGATTATTCTAAACAGTAGTCAAGAGAATTTCTAACTCAACATGATGACTATGGCATCTCAAGAGTCCAAACATAGCAAAGAAGCAACAGTAAATGAGGGCCTTATTCTCCGAAATGCTACAGCCTCGAGCTGTGTTATCAGCCTTCTTCTTCATCCGAGCGTCACTTATGGCCTGCTGTATCTACGGCCTTAAGTCCGTGCGCCTCAGTTCTTCCAAGAAGCGAACAGCGCCTGTGTAACGGTGGATTTTCTCCGCGCAATGCAGAGCATGGCGAAGGTCGACACAAGCAAGGGCACTTAAGCTTTCCTCGATAGAAGCATGAAACTCGGAGAAAAAACCCCAACCATGCTCCATGATGGAAAATGCTTGTTTCACCTGATTTTCCAAATGCTTGTGGAGAAAAAGAGGGCAATCAGGTCTTAGATAATACAGCTCGGAGGTTGCCCTCTCATGATCCTCATTGAGGAGGATCATAGAGATGGGTTGGATTAGAGGGGTGGACCTCGAGTCATATATAATGATCTGCCCAGTGGAAGGTGTAAGACCCCGTTGATTTTGACAACTTACAAGTGTGAATATGAGTGAATAAAGATATTTAATATATATTATAAATATCTGTGTTGCATGGTCATGCATGGAAAATGATATTTGAGCTTATGAGCATGTGTATATGCCTCAGGTATGAGGATGAGTTGCAAGTTTGCTAATCGTGTGCAAAAGAAATCGAAGTATGCAGATTTTTGTTCATGAGTCGACTCATAACATGTCATGAGTCGACTGATCAGGTTGAGTCGACTTGCGCCTGTCATAAGTCGACTCATGATATCGAGTCCTGTTCCCATTTTCTTTCTGCTGAGTCGACTCATAATTTATGAGTCGACCCATGAGTCATGAGTCGACTCATGACATATCATGAGTCGACTTATCGACGTTTTTCTGGGTGGTTTCGGGTCGGGTTTGCTGGGTTTCGGGTCGGGTTTTCATTGACTTATATATACTTCCCTCACCCGAAAACTCTCATTTCCCATCTGAACTCCCAAGAAACCCTAGCCCTCTTCCTCTCCCTCAAAACCCTAGGTGTTCTTGGTGTTTTTGGAGGCATTTCAAGGGGTTTTCAGTGTTCTCTCTTGGATTTCAGCGAAGGGGATTGCTATTCTTCACATTTGAGGCGAGTAGCATCTCACCCAAACCCTTCCCTATGCTTTTATTTATTTATAAATGTTTTTAATGAGTTTTATTGAGCCTAAGCCTTACTTTCAAGTATAAATCAATGCTCTTGATAGGGTGAATGCTAGAAATCATGTGTTTAAGATTTTAAATCCCCACCAACCAGTTTTTAATGAAAACCCAGATCTGGAATTTTGTTTAAAGGATAAAAACATGAGTATTTATATTGGTTTAATGTTTTTCCTTCATGTTTAGGGCTAAATGTTAGATCTAACCTATAAGAGATCGTTTCCCATGATAGATATGTTTTTCTTACTGTATAATAGGGTAAAATTTAAGGTTAGATATGTTGTATATCAGAAGAATTGAAATGGGTAACGTTTAGATCAAGTTCCAGTTCGTTATATGCAGATTTCAGCCCGTGAGTCGACTCACGACTCATCATGAGTCGACTCATCAGGTTGAGTCGACTCATGACCTGTCATGAGTCGACTCACGAAGTGCTATGATGTTTCCTTTTTGCTTCTGATGAGTCGACTCGTCAATATACGAGTCGACCCATGAGCTATGAGTCGACTCATAAAAATCATGAGTCGACTCACAAAGTTGTTTCCTGTTGCCATTTACCTTCTGTTCAGTCGACTCGTTATTGGTCACGAGTCGACCCATGAGGCTTGAGTCGACTCATTAGTGAGCATGAGTCGACTCATCTGAGTTATTCCTGTTTTTCTTTGTATTTCTGTAAAGTCACATGTTGCATACATATACCTGTAGACAAAAGTTTATGTGTTTCCATGTGAAGTGAAATCCGGACATGAGTTTAGTTCCGTGTACTGCGACTTATTAGAAACTTGGGTATATGTACCTAATTCAACCAGTTTATCTAGTCCATGTGTTGGGCGGCTATTATACTTAGTCCATGTGTTGGACACTCATCAATTTTAATCCATGTGTTGGATATCCATGAACGTAGTCCATGTGTTAGGTAGTTATTGAATATAGTCCATGTGTTGGACAGTTCATATATTTAGTCCATGCGTTGGACAGCTTGTGTATGTAGTCCATGTGTTGGACAACCACTACCTCAGTTCAGACCTTAAGAGTTGATACCTATACCTGTTTTGGCTGGACATGATATCTATTTGAGTCGTGACACGACATCATATTTAAATCTTGTGATGAGTCGTCTTCTTTTATTGTTCTCTGTTATATCTCGGGCTTGGTGTTTAGGGATCTACAATTTGAGATACAAGGTATATACATGAGGGTTTCCTTGTTTGGATTATTTCGCTCGACGTACCTATGCTCGTGTTGTATTTCCCTAAGTACTAAGACCCATATCTGTTTGTATGATGATTTAATGCTATTATGTATTATTGTATATTTTTGTATATACAACGAGCCCTATCCCTTGGGGTTTGGTTGTGATGTTGCTCGCTAGCGCTTTGACGCTCGTTGTCCCTCCCCCTTTCAGGTCACGAGCCAGGAGCACGGAGAGTCGCAGGTGGTTAGCGGACTACTTTAGTGTCCAGCTTTTTCATATTGTCTATGTATTATTTTCTGTGAGCTCCACTGTAGTGTTGTCAGACATTTGAGAGTTTATTCTAGAGTTGTAAAGGCTGTGTTGC
>BQKN01064383.1:266287-306154 GCA_022839385.1 Asparagus kiusianus | reverse complement strand
ACACTCCAATAGAGTATATGAGTATAAACTGTTTCTCCAATTCTTCGATGGCAGTTCTAATTCAAGACTTTGATAACGGCCACGCGATAAACGCAGCACCGGAGGAATCTTAGCTATTCTACAAAACACTGAATAGACTAAAAGATGAAGAAGTCAAGAAGTGAAGCCATTCGCAGACCATTCTATGCAACTTCCTCAACAAAGCACTGAAGAAATTGCAAGAAAAGCTTATCATATCCAAAGTGTCCCAGACTCTTCTCTAAAAATGCTGAGTCTGAGATACTTTGGAGGGGGTATCTGTAGGCGTCAAAAAATGCTCACAGACATCCAAATACCATTCAAAACAAAGAAAGACGACATGTACACACAACCAAACAGCGCTTGGTGTCGCGGCTCAGGCGCGACAGATCATGGTGCCGCGGCCATGGCGCGGCAGCACATGGTGTCGCGGTTAAGGCGCGGCAGCATATCGTGCCGCGGCTAAGGCGCGACAGTCTGAGGTGTAGCGGCTATTATAGGGCGTGCTGAGATGGTTACAAGGTAGTTATATGATGATTATTTGAAGTCCACGTGGCGGCATATCAGAAATGGAACGTGTGCTGACGTGGACAAACAGTTAAACCACGAAAAAGGTGGTTAAAAATCGTGGGAGAACAGTTTCAAGCACGATGGAACGTGCTGGTAACTGCCCCTGTGGCCGCTGCAGTCCATGCTGCCGCGCCAATAGCCGCTGCAGTCCATGCTGCCGCGCCAATAGCCGCGGCAGTGTTGGTTGTCGCGGCCAAAGAACAGTTACATGGTCGGTTACTTCACCCCCATTTCCACTGTGGTTCATTCCTACCCCTATAAATACCTTCCTAAACACGGAATAAAAGGGGAGAGCAGATTTGGGCAAAGAGACTAAAGCTTTTGGTGAATTTGAGCAAGTGAGAGAGTCTTCGTTCTTCACAAACATCCTCAAGAAGCTTTTGGCGATTCCTAGAGATCTAAGCTCTGACTTGATCTTTAGAAGAGTGAACATCTTACATCGATAAGATATTCGCTTCAAATTCTTACTTCGATAAACGAAGGAAGAATCCCCAAAACCTTCACGATTCAATCAGAATCTGTGAATCGGTGGTCCACGGGCTAACGCACCCCCGGCACAGGCAAAGATCCCACGCAAGCAGCGATCCAAACAACGATCATGCGTTTGTTTCTAAAAAGTTGTAATTTTTCTTTTGTTGTGTAAAAGAAGTCTTATAAAAAGGCTATTTCTTTTAAATTTGTTGTAATCGACCGAAGATATAATGAATTCCACAGCGAAACCAACTTTTGACGAAAACAGTGACTCGACCAGCAGTGACGATCTCCTCTTCCTTTTTCATCATATTTTTTAAATGGCCAAGGGAGATCTTGAGCAGATTAGGAGCATCTATCGGACTTAAAGAAGTAATGGGAGACAGCACCAAAGTCTTTGAAGTCGCAAAGCCTAGTAGGAAGTGAGCAGGCAATTTCGGTGTGGCAGCCGACGACTTAATGTTGATGTCAAACTACGAAGGACTCGACGTAAGGGCCATAAGTTCTGCTATCTAAGATGAACTTGGGGTACTTAGTCACCATCGGAGTGAGAGAAATCGTCAATGGAAGCGGAGAAGTTGTCATCACTGGTGTAGGAGATGCCTGCGCCAGAGGAGGAATAGTTGTCGGTGCAAGTGCCTGATGCTCTGACGGAGGAGTCATGATAACGGTCCCTTCAGTTGCAGAGATTGGCAAATCTACATGCAAAAATGGTTAGAACGCAGAAGGAAATTGCATAGAGATTCGAAATGAAATATGCTCACCGGTCGAAGTGGTAGTGATGTAAGTGGATGCTTTGTCTAAAGTAGCCCTCGACGCATCATTAAAATCAGTGCATTCGTCCAACGAGTCATCTTCAATGCCAACATCGTCATTGTCACCATCTTCATCTCTCTCATCATTGTCATCATGCATGGAGCTCTCATAATTTACTTGTTGTTCATCATCTGAAGCAGAAGGTTCTGGCGAGCTCATGACAATAGTTGACTTACAAACAAGCCTTGTCGTTGGGCTGGACCTTGTATCCCCTATGGGTGACATTAATGCTGAATTAGAGGGAGACTAACGCTCGCTGAGTTTTTCAGATTCGGTCACTATAGGCTTATCTACAGGAGGCCTACCCTCTTCATCTTGGGTGATTGTAGGCTCAACTATTTTTGGCATCGCCTTTGCAAGTGGAGGGGCGACACCTGAAATTTGACCCGGGGCTGTTAAAGCAGCAAGGTCTGTTGTAGGGACAGATTCTGCATCCTCTACAAGTGATCCATCCCCGCCTTCTTCATCATCCGGTAGGTGAACAGAAGAGGTAGGACCTCTTAGAGCTGGGTCAACTAAAGGAAGCCAAGATTGATGTGAGAGCTCCATAGCGGTCGACTCTCATTCTTCTTCCTCCGCATGCCATGCTTTACGGGTGTCTTGCATAAGTTTTAAAGTGGGAGGCTCGAGTGTTAATTTACGATGGGCTCACTTCTCATATTCATCCTCTTTAGCTAGGTTAAGGGTTCTTTTCCCCTTTGCTTTCTGGCTACGAGTTTCCACTCTCAAAGGTTCCATATCGTGGGTTTCAGATGCCATGTGTTCTTCTTCTTGAACTCCTTCTTATGCCGATTGCTTCTCTTCCTTGGCAATCACTTTCTCATATGATAAGTACTCGTTAACTCCCCTAGTGAGAGACTTTTTGGTACTCCTCTTAGCATCGTACCATTTTCAAATAGCTTTCAAGCAAGAGGTATAAAATTTATACTTGGGGATTTGTGAAGCGGCCTGATACCAAGTACAAAAGTTCAAAGAAGTATGGGCGTTGGGCACTTTGTTTGGCAATTTAAATGTTGCCCCTTGTGCAGCCTGCCACGGAATAGTACCAAGCTCTTGCCCCTTCGTACACATTGCCTATATATGCAAGTATCAGATTAGGGTTTCCGACATAAATCTGGTCATAGCCGAATTGCCGGGAGAAGCGATATGGCTGATATGGTTCAATAAAACACTTCTTCCCTTGCTGAAAGACAAGGTAGCCCGGGCGGGTGTTTATAAGCCACCAGAAAGTGCCTTTGCTAAGGGTGGTAAAGGAGTTATGCCCCAGAGTATCCCGATGCATTTCCCCATATGCACCGCCTTCAAAAGTGGAAAAGCTGCAAGCTATCACATAGTTAAAGTCCCTCCTCAATATCTCTCAGAACTTAACTTGATACCAACCAACCCATCGAGTAGTCTCTAATTACTGGATGATAGGGGCTGAAGTATTATTTGATGCGGGAGTCAACATCAGGGAAGGACAGTGAAGCACAAACCAGGCCACCAAGTAAATATATGGCATCAGCACCCGTGGGGTAGGAGTCTGGATTATGGTCTTTCCACCTGATTCCACTTTCCTTTCTGTGATAAATTCAGAGGATAACTCCCAAAGGCCACTCTGCAGACAGCATACTATGGCTGACAGAAGGTTCAGAGGTCACCCATAAGCCAGAAGAATAGTTGGATATAATACTTTAACTGTAAAGGCATCCATGGGCCTTGTTAGTACCACATAATGTTTCAACCAAAGTATGAGAAAACCAACAAACAAGGCCATGTCAGAAATCGGGATCTCGACCTAATAGTGAAAACTTTCAAACACAGTGTATGTCAGGAAAACATCTTCCTCTGCCTCACAAGTGTAGTAGGAGGTTGTATCGTTGATACGCTCATGAATTTCTTCCAGTATGCTGGTAGTCAAGAGAGTTACTTCTGTGTTCTTATCATACAAGTTCTGAAAGAGATACTCAGCCCATTGTTCTTATTTGACACCACTCGCTCGCTTACCAGTAGTTTGTGCACATATTTGAAAATAGCACATTAACTCCCAATAAGTGTCATATATTGCTGGAGCACTGTTTTTCAAGATTTCCAATTCTTTACTCCTAGGAATAAACTCTTCGTAGGGTAATTCCCCAAATGATAGCCCCGAGACCTCAAACATCTCATGAAGTACAAAACCTAATTCACCAACAGGAGTGAAAAAGGTGTCGGTATAAGGGTTGTAGAACTCTAGCATGGCGAAAAGGCCACTATAGTTTGGAGAAATTCCGTATCGAGTGGCCAGTATCGGGGTTCTCAGGTCAGAGATCCTAAGGGGCTCCTCTAATTCCTCTAGGATGAAATTTACCATACGAGCCCACCATTCTATCTTGCCAGAATGAACCCATGTTGGAGCTCTAATGTCTTGAGCAGGGAATTCTCCCTGCATAGTGATAAATTTGCTGATGAACGTGTTTTCCAGTTTAGCAGGCTCACCAACAGGATGCTCCTTCTTAACTGAACTAGGTTTCAAAGTTATAAAATAATTGAAGCCAGCCAGTTGAACACCACGATGAGTAAGATGTCCAAAAGCAACACCACCTTGTTCCTGGACAAGCTCCCAATTCATAGATCGCGGAACGGAAGCACATTGATAATAAGAGATCAGCCACATCCACTCTAGATTTGGCAAAAAAAGGCGACGATCACCGACAGTCTGCAGCCACTTGTAATTCCCTTCAAACATCCGCTTAGGGTCCATATTAATAGAATCTCCGAAAAGGAAGGCTAGTTTCATTAAAACTTTATGCTCAGCTGTCTCAAACTTGGCATCTGTAAACAACAATCTGAAGGTTTTAGGAGAAGCTTGAGTAATATGTCTGGCCCTTTCTTTGTTAGTATCCTGGAATATAGGATACTCTAAACAAAAACTAAAGAGTTTATTCTTCTCTACACCTCCTGCATGACCGAAGTAATGATTGAAGGAAAGAGGCTCGCTAGAATAGTGCACTGAGAAAGGAAGAGACAACCAGTTAGTGTGAAGTTAATGATAAGTTCGAAAATACCTGATTTAAAACCAAAGGGGCAAGCCCTGCGTTGTAAATTTCAAAACGCAGGGTCAAGACATGGTTTATAATTTCAAAACACTTGCGTTGTAAATTCGAAACACATATTCCAAAGCCGCATTCTAAATTTTGAAACGGGGGTTCCAAAACCGCGTTTTAAATTTCAAAACGAAAGTTTTCAACCCGCGTTCAAAATTCCAAACGCAGAATTTGGACCCGTATTCTAAATTAAGAAACACTAAGGATAACCTCTATGTTTTAATGATAGAACGTGAGTTTTCACTCAGCGTTAATAGTATAAAACTTGTCGAAGAAAGTTAAAATTGCCCAAGCTTACCATTGACCAAAGGAGCCTGTAGCGGCGACGTTGTTGCCTGAGCATCACCGCCGGCCTAGGCTAATAGTACACCCTAAGAAAGGGGGATCTTCAATTTGGAAACGACTTTCTTTTTGGGAGCCATTTTAGTCTTGGTGAAGAAGATGAACGGAAATTGCTAGAGATTGAAATGAAAATCTTCGTTAGGCTTGCTCGAGAAGATGACAGTAGCAAAAAGTTGAATGACTTTTGATGTGATCCTGATGGTCTAGTTATAGACAGCGGTGAGCTGTCAAATCAGAACGAGATTTGAGAAGAAAATTCTACCCAAACACAATCTGTGCATTCACACTGAGTTGGTTGAACTCTCGGACGCTTAGTGTTGTGTATCAGAATAAAAAACGCAGGGCTTCCTCCTGTGTTTCAACTCCAAAAGCGTAGGGTTTTCTCCTCTGTTTCAATTTCAAGAACGCAAGTTCTGCTTATGCGCTAATTCGCCATAACCAACAGGGCTATTATACATCTTCAAGTACTTGGAGAGAAGTTAGCAATAGCCATTAAGGTGATGAAAGTTAAGAAGAAACCAATTTACAACAAGAAGCTATGTAGCCTCTTGGATGAGTACAGACATGTTATAATTAACATCGCTAACAGTATCGAGCTCGATCCTTCATGTAACTCATCCTTTCAAATGGCTTAACATTCTAACTAAAATTAACAAGGATATTGTTGAAACCATTATCCCAGTTGAGTTGATCAAGAAAGGAGACAAAGTGGGTTCCTCTAAGGCTGCCCTCATTACCAAACTTGGGATAAGGTCCTTCTCATACAGGCTTGTGGTTCTCTCTGTCCGTGACAATGGATCTGTCTTTAGCCTAGAGGTGCTCAACCTCATTAAGGATGACCTCGTTGACAAGTTTGCAGTTGGTGTTTCTATGGTTGCTTTGCTGTCCTTAGCTCTCTCTTACCCAACTCATGTAACTACGCCTCACAAGTTCATCAATACCTATAAGAACGTCTTTGCTGTTGCTGTCGATACCGAATACACCTTCATACAAGTTGAAGGAGTATCTTAAAGATCCAAGCAAATTCATTATTGGTATTGCCCCTGCTATATTGGCTGAGGATGTTGTTATTCCTGCTGCCAAAGAAGAGGAACAAGTCGATCCCACTAATGGAACTGACGACGATGACTTGGACTTTAGCTTGTTTGACTAAGTCCATTGTCATTAAAACATAAAAGTTATCTTGTTTGGTTTAAGGAGATCAGAACTACCTTAACTACTTCTATGCGTTCATCGGGAGTGTGAGTTTAATCTTTATCAAAGGAGATCTCAAGGAGGTTAGTGAAGAAGTCACTAAATACAGAAAGTAGAACTGCGACATATAGTAAATTTCTACAATCAAGTTCACGATGTCTTCAAAACAGATATAGTGAACCGTCATTCAACAATAGATCTCAAACCAATTTGGGGATCTAAAGTATTCTAAAATTTCATTCTAGTCAACCGCAAACTTTCAAAAAATTTGGAGGGGGTTCTGTAGGCAGTCTAAAAATTACTGCATATAGCTGATCTCTATCAAACACCAATGATGTAAGTTATAATCTGATAACTTCTGTATCAACAACTCGACAATGAAAGTTACAATCAAATAATTTTTTTATATTAACAAATGAAGGCTACAATTAGAAGATTTTCACGTAGATCGAGAAAGTTATAATTCGACGACCTTCACAGTAACTGACGAAATCTCTGATTCAACAGTCTTCACAATTGACATCAAGAATTACAATCTGATAACTGTCACATTTCAATGAGCTAAAGCAGAAATTACAAAATGACAATTTCTGTAACGCTCTGACAAAAGAGATCACAAGTCAATGATCTCTTCAGTTTAAGATGCAGAACTCATCTCTGTATTTTAGAAGTGAAACCAAATGGCCTTGTTCTAGAGCCAAAGCAATGCAAACAAAGCTTCCAAATCGGTGTAAACGTAGTTTTCAAGCTGCCAACGTAGCTCCCAAATCGCGGTAAGCGCAGCTTCCAAACGCTAAAGACGCTGTTTTCGAGCTTCCAGACACTACGTTCGAACGCGAAATTCATGCCAGAACGCGGATTTTGTTTTTGACTCATTTAAATATGAGCTGAACGGTTTTTAGAACTGTTTTCTTACGACTTGAGGGATTTTCGCCTACTTAGAAGCGGATTAAGGGGGCAGTTACACCCCTTAATCCCCCTATAAATCTTAACAAACTCAACTGAGTTAGGGGCTGAATTTTTTTCATCGAATAGGGGGAGATCTAGTAGTGTTCTTCACCAATAGATAATCTTTAGAGATTTAGTACTTGGCTTAAAAAACTAATTTTCGGTTCAAATCAACTCTGTTACAAAGTTTAAACTCGCTCTGAGATTTTAAACTCGTTAAGAGTTATTTTCAAACTTGCTACGCAAGTTATTCTAGACATTAATCAAGAGGATTCAATCGTGTTCCACGAGTTCAAGCGTTTGGATCGTCAACGAGAAGAAAACTTAATACGAACATCGAGGGAGGCATCTCATCGCTACCGTAAAGAACCCAGTTTTAAACAAAAGGGGGGATCTCCGTTGATCCTCTTCTCTTTTGTAAATCAAGAATCCAATTTAAGAAGATTGTAATTTCTTTTTCTAAGTTAGTTAGAGAGAAATTGTATTAAGAGAATTGTATTCATTCTTTGTCTAAGCCAGTTAGAGAGATAATATAATAAATCATATTCTTAATTTTCTTCTTTCAATTTTCCCATAAACAGGTACATGATCAAGGAACGAGGCTTTACGAAAGTGGAGAAACGGCTACGGGAGGCAAATTAGGCGCGAGACACCTTGAGGTGACTCAGGCTTTGCGCGAGTCACCCTGAAGTGGCTTGAGAATTTTGATCTTTTCGGTCGATGTCGAAGTTATTTTTTATGCCGTTTTGAACTTTAGCCTCCAGACTTAGCATGGTCTTGGTGGTTTTTTGGACACCTCTTCCTTCTTTATGCCTTGTGCCTTTTACAGAAGGGTGCGAGCATGTGCGGCACATGCACGACGCCTTTGGATACACTCCTTCCAGGTTGAACGATTCCTTTTGACAAGGATACATTCTTTCGTCGATGGCTTGGAGGATTTGTTAGCCACACGTTTAAGTGATTCGGTTGCTTGATGTCTCCTGGACTCCAAGTTTGCGTAATATCAAACCCCGTCGATTTGTTCTAATGCCTTGGTGATTTGACGAGCTTGGCGTTGGCATCACCTCTGACAAGCTCTCTTCATCAGAGTTGGCGTACTTTTATTAGATAACTCCTTAATTGGAGAGGAGTCACTTGTAGTCTTCATCAGTGAGTACGCCTCCTTCAAAGATAATATCTTTCCGCATTTGCAGGGATAGGAGGATTTTGATGAAGACGAGGAATATTCCTCAAACTTGGCTTCGTCGAACTCGTAGTCGACTGCTGAATCAACTGGGATCTTAATATTCGGTTGTGACACGACAATCTCGGTAGCGAGACTGTTAGCTCCTACTATGGTTGCCAGCGTGTTTGCGTTGAAAGTTATTTTCATTGCTAAATCCATTATACGTTTATTGATTACAATAAATTCAAAAGAGTTAGTCTTTTTATAAGACTACTCGCTTACAAATAAAACAAAAATTACAATTCTCTTCAAACACAAGCAGAGGACGTTTATCACCCGCTGCGTGTGTGGGATCTTTGACTGTGTCGGGGACACGTTAGTCTGTGGACCGTCACGAATAATATCCGATTGACAGAACAAAAATTCAATGCTCCTGTTTCACAAAGAAAACAATCGCAGAAGTGATAATCTCAACCAAGTGAGGTTACGACTCTTCTTGAGATCAAAACCAAGTTTGATCCGGAGGAAAGGGAATGGGCCTCAAATCTCTTAAACTCTCCCTCTTTATGCTAAAGAACTTTGTCAGGATCTGCTAGCCTCTCTGAAATTCATGATTCACTCTTTACAAGGACATCACCTCGCCTAAATTTTAGATCTCCTCCGTATAAGGCCCTAGGCTTGTATTTATAAGCTTCAGATGCAGCATTTTCAGATAAGAATTAATGATTCAACATTATCCTTAGTTAATAAATACTTAACCATGTTTAGGGATAGCTTCAAATAGTTAGGGAGGCTCTGGAATGAAAGAATCTCGAGAAAGATATAGAAAAATGCGTTTTTAACACTTCTGGATGCAAGCCACCCTACGATGGCTCAGAACTATGTGAGCCACCCTATGGTAGCTCGGCCTTAGTTGAACCACCTGGCCTTGGCTGAGTCGTTTTGATGTGACTCGGCCACCAGGGGCTTTTCCGGTTCGCTCTTATTCTGCCGTTACACTCATTTCGTCGTTTCGCTGACTTGTACTCTTCACTAATTCGCTTCATGCATTTTGTTACCTTGGAGGTGGCTGATGAGTGCATGGGCCACTTAGAGGTGGCTGATGAGCGGACAAGCCACTTTGGAGGTGGCTGATGAGCGCGCGGGCTACTTGGAGGTGGCTGATGAGCGCGCGGGCCACTTTCTTTACTATTCCGGTGGCTTGTTGCTACGTCATCAATGATTCACCGCTTTGTTATTTCGACAGCTCGTCACTACGTTGTCTAACGGTACTTCGCTCGACGGCTCGTCGTCTCGAGCTATGTTTAGGGATCTATAGGCAATTTTTTACACCTACAATGATAAATTTGACAATCATAGTGCTTTATACTGTCGGCAATAGAGAAGACAGTCTGTGTACAATCATAGCATCATCATCGCTTCAGTGTATATCAAACACTTAGAGTATGGTTTGCACCTTCCACTCTACCCTTTTCTCTACTATATGTTTGAAGCTTTGGGGATCTCACCATCTCAGATCAAGCCGAACTCCATAGCTATATTAGTGGGGTTTATCGTTATTTGTCATCGGGTAGGAGTCAAGTTCACCCTAAGGATTCTCGACTATCTGATCAATGTCAAGGTCGGCAAGAACGAGGGCCACTTCTACTTTCAAAACCTGGGTGGATTTAAAGTGGTCTCAAACCTTCCCGCGTCAAAAAAGGACTGGATGGAGAAGTTCATATGGGTCTTTGGAGCAGATGTTCTTCTGGGCGATCAGCTTTGCCAAAGATCAAGGAGGATGTTCTGAAGCTGTGTCTATTTTCGAACAAGGAGAGGCATAGACTTGATATGATTCGAGCTTACACTAGGTCTCGATGGAGTGAGAATTTGTTTGACATCTCTGTCTTGCGGGTAGTCAGCATCTCTCGGACTCCTCTGATCGAGACGGACAAAACTTGGACTGCCATATTGGCACTACAACAAGAGGAGCCCAAGCATCTTAAATGAGATCTGGTGCAAGGTCCCAAAAGTGCACATCCACTCAAATTTGGCCCTGGAGGAGGCTGAAGACATCATAGCAAATGCGATCGAGAAAATGGACTAGTTTGATCTGCCAAGTTCAGCTACTATTAAGGCCGAGAGGTTTGAAATGAGAAGGAGGCTGAGGAAGATGGATAGCCGAGGCCTCTCTAGAAGTGCCAAACTGGTGAAGGACAAGGAGCGGGGCTACGGCGGAGGCAGGTGGCCCTACTCTTGTCTAGGAAGCTGCAAAGGGTAGAGTTTTTGTTGCACCTCCCAATGACTACTCGAGCCAAACCAGCATATGTTGTTGTTGTCAATGACTAGTCTCCTACACAAGCCGAAGGGGGAACAGGCTCAAGCTGAGGAGGAGACTGCCCCTGTCATGCTTACCAAGATGTCTTACCCACAAGGCAAGGAGCCGGCTATGGAGGAGGCGCCTCTAGCTTGGGGATTTGGATGACCCTTCCCCCCATCACATCAACGAGCTCAAGGCAGAGGTATCGTGTGAATTGAGGTTTGCTGATGGGGTCACCTAAGGTTAGCCCTTGATATGGTAAAGATGGTTCTGAGGAGAAACCGATTCATCCCTATACGACATATCGATAAAAAGGGGTCGGTTCTAGAGTCTAGAATAGCTCAGTCTAGGGCTTTGGACCAATTGTCACTACCTCGTGATGACGAGATTCTTTTGGCTATGCTAGATTTTAGCCTTCACTAGACCCTCAAGAGCTACATGCTTGGGGGATTTAGTCGAGCAAGATTTATATGCTCGATTCGAGCATATACGATACTTCAAGCTCCAGGAAGAACTAGACACTCAGAAGACGGCTCGAGAGGCAGCCGATTAGAGGGTAGCTTCTACAAAGGATGAGTTAGCAACCTAGAATACGAGCCAGAGTAAGTGGATAGAGAGCTACAGATGGGACAACAAAGTTAAGGGCTTGCTTGGTAAAATTAACCAGAAGTCATCTGAAATTAACAAGCTCCACAAAAACCTCAGTCATCTGGATCATGAACTTTGCGAGCAAGATGACAGAATAAAGTATTTGACTAAAGAGGTTGAGGTTGAGAGGCAGAAAAGTGCTGATGCTTATGAGCAAGCTTTGTTGGCTCAGCAGAATGCTAAGGATCTAAATGATTAACTGAAGGAGGAGGAGGTCGCTCACGAGAAGCTGAGGCAAGAGACCACCCGAGCTGCATTGCAGGCCAAGTGACAATATGAGTCATCTCTTGCTGAAATACAGGCATTGTAGGGTTACCTCAATCACTTGGAGTCCGAGATCTACTGGTTTGAGGTCGTTGAAAATTATCGCAGTGACACTCTCGAGAAGGTGGAAGTGGCTCTGACTTGTAAGGTAGGCTTTGACTATCTAAATATGCAGCTCCTATCTGAGCTTAAGACCGATCCCGAGCGGCTCCACTATTCTCCTTGAGTGGCTAATTGCCTTAGCGCTTTGTAGAAGATAGAGAGAAGAGGATGTCACGCCCCGAGCCCACGGGCCCGTTGGCGTGTCCAAGCCTTAAGACCCACCGAGAGCAACTCAATGTTGGCTAAAACCCACTGTCAAAATACTAGCACTAGTTGTTCTTGGGCCTTGGACTTCTCTATTTAAGTCACTAATATTTCTTCACATTAGTCCATGTGAGGCTAAAGTGGGGGTATCACAATCATCCCACCTTACAAAGACGATATCCTCATCGTCACGGCATGACAAATAGCACATCCTAGTATCACTGCCAAGTGATGTTGACTCTAGAGGTAGCTCCTAACGCATCCACATGGTGTAGCACTTAGCCTCGTATAGCATTTAGCTCCGCACTTCTGGCTGATAACTGCTCTAATACTATTTTGTCACGCCCCGAGCCTATGGGTCCATTAGCGTATGCAAGCCGTGAGACCTAACGAGAGCAACTCGATGTTAGGTAAAACCCACTGCCAAAATACTAACACTAGTTATTCTTCGGCCTTGGGTTTCTCTATTTAAGTCACTAACATTTTTTCACACTAGTCCATGTGGGACTAAAATGGGGGTATCACAGAGGATGAGGGCTTGTTCTTCATGTTGAGAATGGAGACGAGGATGATGAAGAGTCGGCTCGAGGAACAAGCGAGGACTCAGTCAATGATAGTTGGGTAAGCCGACCCAAAGAGGAAGGGGATGAATAGGTTGATCTAAGCATCGGTCGTCTCCTCCACCGACTTCTACTACTAGAGTCCCTCTAGTATCGAGTTTTGCTCCAACTCCTAGTGTTGCTCCAACTTTAAGTTCTGCCCTACTCTGAGTTCAGCCCCTTAGGATCTCATACATATCTTTTTTTTAACATCTTTGTATTGTAATTATCCCCTGTATTGTAAATATCTTTACATATGAATGAATGAAAAACATGCACTTTTGTCAATTTGATCCATGCACCTTTTGCAATCATGTTCTTACGTGTTTATCAATAGTCTGTTTTGATCGAGTATAAGTTTGACTTCAAATCTTAGAGGCATTTTGGGTAGATGCAAATATTTGAAGTTTGTCTCAAGAAATTTGGGCGCCCTATGGTCCACGACATTATTTATATCGAGAAGTTTTATAACTAAGATGGGTCAGTCTCGTGCCTTGATTTTATTCCAAAAGGATATGAAGATCTTACAAGTTGTAGTCTTGCAATCAACCGAGTAGGAGACGTGCCTTGCTTTTTATTCTAAAAGGATATCAAGGTCTTATAAGTTGTAAATAACCAAGTAGGAGACATGTATTGGTTTTATTCTGAAAGGATACCAAGGTTTTACAAGTTGGAGTCGACCGAGTAGGAGACGTGCCTTGGTTTTATTCCAAAAGGATACCAAGGTCTTATAAGATTCTTCTGTCAGGACTTCGTAATTGATAGGTGTTAGGGTGCACTTACTCAATCACTGTATATGGCCCCTCCTAGTTGGCAGCCAAAAATTTGCCACCCTGGTGTCTTTGTCAAAGATAGCTTTTCAATGAATGAGGTCAACAATGCTAAATGTTCAAGGTTGGATTTTGTTATTATAGTGATGGGAGATGTGCTGTTGATTAATAACTTACAATCTGAGCATGTCTTCTCAAATTTCATCAATAAGATCGAGTCTGACGCATAGTCCAGCCAAGTTCAATTCTTTGTTGAAGCACTGCAGTCGAATGGTTGGCATGCTAACTTCTACTGGGATGACTACTTCGGCTTCATATGTTAGTTTAAATGAGGTTCCCCAATGGAGGTTTTAGGATGGTTTGATATGAACACAAAATCCCGGGCAGCTCTTCAACCATGTTCTTGACTGCCTTGTCTACCTTCTTCTTTAGAGCTTGAAGTATGTATTTCTTCACAGTTTTCGCAAGCCCATTGCATTTTAGGTGTGCAACTGAAGTGACTTTTAGTTAAATTTGCATTCTTCATAGAAGCTACAGAAGCACTTGCTATCAAATTGAGTGCCACTATCTGTGATGAAAGAAGTAGGCACTCCAAACCTACAGACGATAGATTTCCACACAAATTTGTTAGTGTTGCTTTCACCGATCTTGGCCAAAGGCTCGACTTCTATCAATTTTGTGAAATAATCTATGGCAATGATTAAAAACTTTCATTACCCTCAAGCTATTAGGAGAGGTTCCAATAAATCCAATCCCCATTGAGCAAAAAGGATTGGGTTTATGAGAGAAGTGAGTTTAGTCGCCAAAGTTCACGGTATACTTGAGAAGAACTGGCAGGACTTACACCGAGAGATGAATCTCTTGGATTCAGCTAAGAGAGTGGGCCAATAATAGCCTTGCTGAACCACCTTCTAGGCTAGAGTTCTACCTCTAGGGTGGTTCCCGCATACTCTTCCATGAATTTCCCTTAGAACATCACCTGCTTCTCCTAATCAGAGACATCATAGATAGAGCCCTACACTACTGCTGGTGTGTGAGATCCAATAAAGCTAATTATCAGTCATGAGATATCTTCGAGAATTTCTTTATAGACTTCTTCCTTCAGTAGTATTATCTGGCAAGGTCCCTCCTGTTAGATACTGAATAAGTGGGTCCATCAAACAGGGCTCTATTGAGGCTTCAATCTGCATGATGGAGTTAGTTGGAGCCTCCTTGATGCTAGGATTTTTGAGGGTGCCCTTACACATAGGCCCTCGGTTCTTCCCTAAGCTAGCGCTTGGATAAAGCATTTGCCAGAGCGTTGAGGGCTTGGGAAACTTGGACGATTTAAAACTCTTTGAAATTGCTTAAGAGCTTTTCAACTGCCTTCAAATATTAGATCATTTAAGAGTCTTTAGATTCATAATCTCCCTTACTTGGTAGACGACAAGTTCAAAGTCGGCCAGGATATAAATAAGCTCGACTTTAATTGCTAGGGCGGCTTGGAGTCCTGCCAAGAGGACTTCATACTCAACCTCGTCATTTCAATCTAGAAATTACTCGGCTTCGTTACTCAAAGCTATACATTTAAAAGCAATGGAGTATTCATGTGTTGAAATGTTAGGGCCCCTAGAACTACTCCAGCTTCATTGCCTCCTGCTCCAGATAATTTGTTCACCTTTAAAAACCACCACAAGGAAAATTTGGGCAAATCTTGCTCGGGAGTACTGTGTTTTTAAGAAGGAAGTGTCTTAGTCACCTTGCAGATCGAAACATCTAGGAGAATGACTGATATGAGGAGAGAAGACTCGTTGTCTGTTGTGGATAACTGTGACACCTCCACTTTAGTCCCACATGGACCAGTGTGAATAAATGTTAGTAGATTAAATAGAGAAGTCCAAGGTCCAAGAATAACTAGTGCTAGTATTTTAGCAGTGGGTTTTATCCAACATCGAGTTCCTCTCAGTGGGTCTCACAACTTGCATACGCCAATGGGCTCGTAAGCCCGGGACGTGACAAATGGTATCAGAACAGTTGTCAACCAGAAGTGTAGAGCTAAGTGCTATACGAGGCTAAGTGTTACACCATATGGATACTGTAGGAGCCACATCTAAAGCCTATAGAAGTCACCTCTGGAGTCCATATTGCCTGGCAGTGATACTAGGATGTACTAATTGTCATGTCGTGACGACGGGAACATCATTTTTATAAGGTAGGATGATTGTAACACTCTTATTTTAGTCCCACATGAACCAATGTGAAGAAATGTTAGTGGCCTTAATAGAGAAGTCCAAGGCCCAAGAATAACTAGTGCTAGCATTTTGGCAGTGGATTTTAGCCAACATCGAGTTGATCTCGGTGGGTCTCACGGCTTTCATGCACCAATCGGCCCATGGGCCCGGGGCGTAACATTAACTCTACTAAGAAGTCGACCAAATCCTAAGCTTTTATGGTCATTCTAGACTCAAATTGTATATCATTTTCGCTGAGTTCAAATGACAAGTTGATCATTCTTCCAGAAGTAGTAGGGATGTCGAGTGCTTTCTTTAGAGGCGGGTTTGTCTGCACCACTATAGTATAAACTTGAAAGTAGGGTCAAAGTCTTCAAGCCATAATTATGAGGGTGAAGGAGGCCTTCTTGATGAGAGTGTAATTGAGTTTGTCCCCCTTCAAAATCTAGCTAACATAATATATATGCCTTTGCCTATTATCTTCTTCTTGAATCAAAACATAATGTGTTGCTTCCTATGAGATTGCTAAGTAGATGTACAGAGTTTCTCCTTCTCTAGGTCAGCTTAATAGAGGGTTGATGCTAAAAAAAATTTTAAGGTTGGTGAAGGAATTATTACATTCTGTCGTCCAGCCGATGCCTTCCTTCAACTTCTTGCTTCCTCTCAAAGTCTTGAAGAACGGGAGACTTCTTTCGACCGACTTTGAAAGGAACCAACCCAAAGTAGCTATCTTGCTATTTAGCTTCTATACGTCCTTTAATGTGCGGGATTCGAGCAACTGCACTATAGTACCTATCTTCTCCGAGTTGATTTTAATGCCCTATTAAGTGATCATAAACCTAAGGAATTTGCTTGATTACACATTGAAGGTGCACTTACCTGGATTGAGCTTCATGCAGAAGTGTGGAAGTATGAAGAAAGTTTCTTCAAGCTTTGACACGTGAGAGGCTACTTACTTTGCAGCCGATCTGGGGTTTGAATATTTTATTCACTAATCTCTGATAAGTGGCCCCTGCATTCTTAAGACCAAAGGGCATCACTCTGTAGAAATAGGTTATTTGGTCTGTAATGAAGGAAGTATTCTCTTTGTCATGTTCTACCATCATGATTGTATCAAAAAAAAGCATCCATAAAGCTGAGTAGTTCATGGCTAGCACTCTCGTCAACTAATTGATCAATCCTTAGGATGGGATAGCTGTCCTTCGGACAAGCTTTGTTTAAGTCTGTGAAGTCCACACACATTTTATATTTTCCGGTGGATTTCTTGATTAGCACCACATTGGATAGCCACTTTGGATATTAAACTTCTTGGATGAAGCTAGCCTTGAGCATTAGTCAACTTCTTATGTAGCCGCCTTCTATCTCTTGGAGCCGACATGTCTTTTCCTTTGTCAAACTGGCATTCTATGTTGGTCGACTGAGAGCTCATGGCTTATCACTTCTAGGGGAATTCCCAGCATGTCCTTAGGTCACCAAACAAAAACATTAGTATTGTCATGTAGGAATGCTACTATAGCTCCTCGTTGATGGCTTAATAAGCTCGGATCTTATCTTGATATTTCTTGATTCATCATAGCTGATCGTTACTTCGTGCAATTTTTCTATGGGAGTCATCCGCTTCTGTTCTTGGCCTCTCTGCACTTGAAGTTGGATCTTCTCAATTGGCAGGGTCTTTGAAACTCTTTTTCCATTCATTGAGAGCAGATAGCATGATCTGGCCTCCATTTGATTGCTTCTTATAGAACTGACTCCTTCTGGATTGAGAACTTCATCATCTAATAAGTGGATGACATTGCCTTTGGTTGTTCAATGATATGGGTGTATCTTCTATCTACTTCGGGAGCTTAGCGATCCTCATAGGAGCTTGAGGATAGACGATTCTCATGGTATGGTGAGAATGGAAGCATGGATGGAGTCGTCGGTGGTGGCGAAAGAAGTCAAAAGTGGTAAAATAGAGAAAATCAGGGAACTGGTGTTCAGGCGCTGGCCGGTTGACCACATGCTCAGCCCCGGTCGATTAGATTCATGCACACTACATGGTGAGAATTGTGCACTCTGGCCAGTCGATCACAACAAACTTAGCGATGGACCAGATGTGGTTCCGACTACAGGATGAGAAATCACCTCTCTGGCCTGTCGATCGGATCAAGCGCGTCGGTCGACCAGATCGGGTTTCCTAAGTTATTTGGGACTCTTTTTGATGTGTTTTCCTAGTTTGTTTGGATTTATTTATTTACAAGATTATCATCCACGTTGTTAGGGATATAAATAGAATTGTTTTAGGGTTTCTAAGCAATCATATTGTATTCAAAGAGAATAGAGAGATTGTTCTTTATTCTAGTGAGATTGTGAGAGAGATTTGTAATTTTTTATTACTCATAATCTAGAGAAGGTATTTTCCTTCGCCAACTGAATTGTTCTTGTGTTTTTCTATTGTTTTCTTCTCAACCCACCTTTGGTAATTCCACGATCAAAGGTGCTCACACCGTGACTCGTATCAAGTTGGTATCAAAATGATCATATCCTTTAAAGGAGGAACCCTATGCATGGTCCTTACTCGATCACAGTATAAGAAGCTAGGCAAGATTCTTATTTCCTTGGAAGAAATCTAGAAACTAAGGAAGAAGAAGATGACAGAAAGTAACAATTTAACAATGTTTGATGCATTGTAGAAGCAGATCGAGATGATAGGGTCGACTCTCACACAACTCGTCGATCTCATCCATGGAGGGGACAAAAAGGGCGAATCTTCTTCGAAGTCCAAGAAGAAACCCATAGAGTCCGATAGGAAGAACAAGACTTCAGATTCCGATATGGAGGTCGAGACCATCAAAATTATTCCACATCAAGGAGATAAAGGTACTTACCAGAATCTAAAGATAGATTTTAGAGTGGAGATTCTTGTTTATGATGGGAGTGTTGATGTCGAGAGGCTTGATGATTCGATCGAGTGGATGGAGACTTATTTTACTCTTTATAACTATTCGTCAAAAGAGAAGATTGTTTTTGCGACATTGAAGCTTTCAGGGCACGCTTTGATATGGTGAAAAGCCTACTACATGCAGGAGAAGAAGGTGGTGTTGTGGAAAAATTTCAAGGAGTTACTGAGGAAGCAATTCTACCCGGTGGGATTCCTTGAGAAGCGTTAGTGCAAGTGGTACGTCTTGCACCAAAGATTCAATCAGACCGTTCAACGATACACTACGGAGTTCTAGCAGCAGGCGATGGTCCACAATATCACAACGGAGGAATACTCCATCTTCATGAAGTATGTGGCGGGTCTAAATGAATACATCCAGAAGAAGATGAAGCTGTTCACGGTCGAGTCTATTGTAGAAGCGAGTGTGAAGGCTATTGCCATTGAGGGCAAACAGAAGAAGGGCAATGAGACGAAAGGAGATTCTAAGCAAGCTGGAGGCAAGTCTAGTGGCTCTCAACCTAAGAAAGAGAAGAAGAAGGGTTATCCAGGGAAGGCAGGATTGACTTGCAATCACTGCAAGTAGACAAAGCATGTGGCTGATCAGTGCTGGGAGAAGTATCCTCATCTAAAGCCGAAGGAGTTAAAGAAGAAGGAGGAGAAAAAGACATACGTGATAGCACAAGGTCCAAAGGAAGTTCCCGGGATGACAGAGCCCAATAACAGTCTTAACCTTATGGCAGGAAAGCATGTCGCGAATGAAGACGAAGACCCTAGAGAGAAGCTCTTTATTCTTAAGTTGTAGGTGAAGACCAACTTGGTTGATGCTATCGTTGATCCAGGGAGCCAGAAAAATTTGATATCCGAGGCATTGGTTCAGAATCTAGGATTGAAGACGGTAAAGCATCTGAAGCCCTGTCCTTTAGGGTGGATTTAGAAGGAGGCGGGATTGAGTGTGATCAGCCTATACACTTTCAGATTTGCACTCCATGAGTCGTGTATTGACGAGGTCACGTGCAACGTCATTCCATTGGATGTTTACCAGGTTATACTGGGCAATCCCTATTGTTGGCCTTCTTATTTTATTAATGATTTAACAAATAATTTACATCTAATATTGTTTATCTAGTATTTATGTATTTCTATTTATTGTAGACAAACAACGTGTTGGAGGATGGATGAATTGCACCATAACAATTATATCAAATGGAGGTTGGCGGAATAGTGGAGTGAAGCCATGCAATTCAAGTTGAAGATCCAAGTCAAGCTTCATCCGTAAGTTTACCAAGTCATGCTTATTGAAGATCAAGATCAAGCTTGGGTATATGTTTAGGTTCTTACATTATGTGTGTTAGTACTTTAAGCTCAATTACATACACACACATTATATTAATTTTATTATTAATATATATATATATATATATATATACACATACATACATACATACATACATACATACATTTTAGTTTTTGGTTTCTATGTATATATATAGTTATATATATACATACATTAGTTTTCAGGTTTAAATGTGAAATAATTAAATATAATTGGAAAATATACTTTTGTTTCATATTTATATGCTTTTATTAATATCAAGTTTATATTTAATGAAATCATATTTATTGTTTTTAAAAACTTTACAATATATATAATTTTGTAAAAATATTGTATTCTTAGTTTTTGGACTTAACAATTATTATATACATCTTTTATTAAGTCTACAAAATCATTTTGTAAAGTTTCAAAACATGGTTTAGTCAAAATGTCAAAATTCATATGTTTACGTTTTCATGTTTTGGACATACTTGCAAAATACATGAGTTTTCACAATTGGGAAATGAAATTTGAAAAATTTCTTTGTTTACATATTTATATTCATATATAAAAATATTTCCCCAAGTTTTACTAATTTTGGAGTTGTTTTGTCATTTTCAATTGAATTTACAAAAATGAGTTTTTAGCAGTTTTTTAGAAACTATTTATCTGTGTTCAAACATTTATTTCACTCAATTGGGAAGTGATTTTTTAGAAATTATTTCTTTAACATGTTAATATATATGTCTAGAATCTTCCCTCAAAATTTCATGTGTTTTGGAGTTGATTTACTATTTTTAATTGATTTTACAAAGTCAGATACGCAAAATTCCAGAACTGTCAAAATCTAGAAACAGGCTGTGCACGTTTGCTACAGTGTCGGTCGACCGCAGTGAACAGTGCGGTTGACCGCCAAATTTCCAGAGACTTTTTTGTTGTGAACAGTGTCAGTCGACTGCTACAGTAGCCATGGTCGACCGCCATTTTACCGTTGTTACAGTAATGGCTAGTTTTCCTCTTGAGCTGTTTTTTTGTCTTTTTATGGTTTTTTGGGGTTGTTTTCTTCTACCCTATATACACCCCATTGCATCTATCATTCTACATACTACGAGAGTGTTTTAAACAAGTTTAAGAAAGTTTTAATAAGGGTTTAAGTTTGGTTTAAGTATGTTTAAAAAGCTTTTAAGCAATTGAGAGTTTGATTTTGTGAAATCAATTCCGCAAGAGCTTGAGAAGATCTTCTATTGAAGTTTGAGCTTCCAACTATTTTCTCTCTCTCTCTCTCTCTCTCTCTTGATCTATAGAGAAGTTTTCCTAAACTCTTTTCTAGCTTTATATCTATTTGTTTGATTATCATTTTATTAAAGCTAGTTTTATATTGAGTTTAGATTTGATTAATCTCATCGTTACGCACACCCACTTGAGCTTATTGTATTTGCATTCATAATATATTTGGGGTTGGGAGAGATAGTAACATTAAGTTGTGCTTAATTGAGTTCTCGTTCATTGTAGAGAACAAATCATTTATTATATTGTGAGCCTATTGTGAAGATCACTTTGTAATATACTTGTACACCGAGAGGAGTGTGTGGTAAGAGACAGAGTCATCCCAAGAGGAGTGGGGTAGGTGGTAATGCCTAGAGAGAGGTTATAATTCCTAACACTTAAGGAAGACACGGGCTAGAGACCATCAATTGAGGTGATAGTAGTATAGTTACATTGTGAGTGTGGATTGTAAAGTTTTCGGTTAGCTAGAAAACCGTATTGTGAGGTGTAAACGTTTTTCGGGTAAGCGTAGAAAACCCGATGTGATAGTGGAGATCTCCTCGAGGTGAGGAGCGGAGACGTAGGTCGTGGGGACTGAACTCCGTGAACATATTATTTGTTTGTGATTGCATTGACGCACTTATCTTGTGTTCATATTTCATATCGCCATCGTCTATTGCTCGTTATTTATATCGCCCACTATCTTGTTTATTTTTCTTACCCTTGTGTATATAACTTATCCTTGTTGTATATCATACTTGCTAGGATAATTTGTTAATAAGTTTTAATTGGCATTTAAATTGGATTAGATTAGCATAAACTCTATTCACCCTCCCTAGGGTTCTTTCCTAGTGGCATTAGGGTCTAACACCTATTTGTGGGATAGGTACGCAGTCTATGACCGGAGGACCCAGAAGTATACGTTCACCAAGGATGGCGAGCAGTTCATATTTCGTTCGGCATCTCTTCCGTAGGAGACTAGCTTGGTGACAATGACTCATGCAAAGAGGCTAGTTAATACAAGCAAGAAGTTTGTATTATTATTCATTAGGCCTTATGAAGAACAGCGGAGTAGGATATGCTTGACTACCTTGAACAAGCTTCAGGAGGGAGATCTTGACAGGTTGAAGGCCAAGTATGCGAACTTGTTTTCAGAGATTACGGGACTACCACCACAATGGGGTGTGGAATATGAGATTATGCTGACAGGCGAGAGTTCCTTGCCAAATATAGGTCTATATCGCATATCTGTACAGGAGTCCGAAGAGATAAAGAAGCAGGTTCAGAAGCTTCTAGAGACAAGAATGATAGTGTCGAGTTGTTCACCTTGTGGGTCGCCAGTGTTGTTGATGCCCAAGAAGGATGGAGGCCAGCGCATGTGCGTGGATTACCAGGCGCTCAACAAGATAACGGTCAAGAATCATTACCCACTACCACGGATTGATAATCTTATGGACCAGTTGGAGGGAGCGAGGTTTTTCACAAAGTTGGATCTGAAGTCTAGTTACCATCAGGTGAGGATTCGGGAGGATAACACTTGGAAGACTGCATTCAAGATCAAGCAGGGCCTGTTTGAGTGGTTGGTGATGCCGTTTGGATTATGCAACACTCCGGTGAACTTTATGAGACTCATGAAGGATTTGTTGCGACCTTTTATAGAGGATTTTATGATAGTTTACCTTGATGATATCTTGGTATACAGTAGAACTTGGGAGGAGCATCTTGTTCATGTCGAGAAAGTGTTTGAAGTGCTGCAGAACGAACATCTAAAGTTCAATGGGAAGAAGTGTGAATTTAGGAAGGATGAATTGGTGTATCTCAGTTTCATTGTAAGGAAGGACCAGTGGAGAATAGATCCAGGCAAGGTGGTGGTGATCACGAAGTGGCCGACACCTAGGACAGTGATGGAGGTGGGAAGCTTCATAGAGGCTTGCTAATATTTGCGCAAGTTCATTCGATATTTTTTGACTAATGCGGCACCTTTACATGGCCTTACAAAGATGAAGGTTTAGTTCGAGTGAGTGGGATGACGCATGAGGAGGCTTTTTAGTTGCTGAAGAGGAAGATCTCGGAGGCACCGGTGTTTGCATTTCCTAATTTGTAAAGGATCTTCGAGGTAGAGACTGAAGCTTCTAGCTATGTTATGGGTGTTGTGTTGATACAGGATGGGAAGTCGATGGAGTGCCATTATGAGATGTTCACGTGTGCTATTCAGAACTACCCTACATATGACAAGGAGTTTTATGCACTTTATCAGGTGATCAAGCATTGGAGGGTGTATTTGTTGGGTAAAGAGGTGGTTGTGCACTTGGATCACAAGCCATCAGAGTTCCTACATGCCCAGACGAAGTTGCAGCAGGCATGACACATAAAGTGGATGTCCTATTTAATGGCATTCAACATCATCATTAGGTATAAGAAGGGGGCTACTAACAAGTTGGCTGATATGTTATCTCGACCGCCAGTGAGGGCTTTGTTGGTGGCGACGCATATTCATCCCTTGGTTCCTTTGGAGTATGTGCAGATGTACACTTCCAGTAAAGACTTTAATAGTGTGTTCGAGCATGTGAAGGCTGGTCTAAGGGGGTAGCACGAGCTTGGAGAGGATGGTTTGTTATATCGTAAGACATCGCTTTGCATTCTAGAGGATGGTGATAGGTTACAGTGGGTTAGAGAGGCACATACATCGCGTGTGCAAGGTCATTTGGGGATCTAGAAGATGCTTCTCAATCTACAGTGCTATGTCTTTTGGCCGAAGATGCTAGAGAATGTTACCAAGTACGTTGGAGGGTGTAAGCTATGTTGCATTTTAAAGCCTTCTAACAGGAAGTGGGGATTGTACCTACTATTACCAATGCCTTCTAAACCGTGGGAGAGCTTCTCTATGGATTTCTTAGGAGGGTTGTCAACGACTAAGCATGTGCATAACTATTTGTACTTAGTGGTTGACCGCTTCAACAAGATGGTGATCTTGATTCCTTACAAGAAGATCGTAATGGGAGCGGGTGCAGCGCAGTTGTTCTTCGAGCATGTGTGGAAGCACTTTGGGTTGCCGAGTTCGATTATTTTGGATCAGGATAACCAGTTTCTTGGGTATTTTTAGGATTCTTTGTAGAGTTTGATGGACACTAGATTGAAGAAGAGTCATGACCTTTCATTCAGAAACAGAAGGACAAATAGAGGTAGTCAACTGAACTATGGTACACATGTTGAGGGGGTAAAATTAATTGCATCCTAAGACTTGGGATGAGAGCTTACCATATCATCAGTTTGCATTCAATCGGACTATTCATGGATCTTTGCGAAAGTCACCATTTGAGACGTGCTATGGGTTCTTACCGCCAAGTCCGTTCGACCTCGTGTTTTCTAGTGAAGCTACAACCGACGACAAGGAAGGGAGTGAAAGACAATGAGCTTAGTGATTTCTGGAGAAGATTGCACATATTCACGCTATGGTTGAAGCTCAATTAAAGAAGTCACAAGCTAAGTACAAGGAGAAGCATAATCAACATCGAGTTCCTTGTAACTTTGGCAAAGGTGACACAGTGTGGTTGAAGTTGAGCAAGGAGCGGCTAAAGGGAGAAGGGAAGAAGTTGAAGCCTATACGATATGGTCCGTTTTGGATTCTCGATCAGATCGATGACAACGCCTTCAAGCTAGATTTACCACCTTACTTAGGCATGTATTCAGTGATTAATGCCGAGTACTTGAAGTTGTTTGAGCCTCCATTGTTGAAAGATGAGGGTGATGACAAAGTGATTTTACTGCACGTTAAAGACTTGTGGTTTGATAGAGAAGAGACGCTGAAAGAGGATTGTATTTTGGAAAGGAATGTGACTACGATGAGACGCGGGACGAAGGAGTAATTTCTGATCGGTCGTCAAGGTCAGGTTCCTAGCAAAGCTAGGTGGTTCAATAAGGAAGGAGGGACTCACGAGTTCCCTCAGCTAAAGTTCTAACTTGAATGGGACTTCAAGTTCCTAAAGGGGGAGCCATGATACGGGTGTATCTTCTCTCTGCTTCGGAAGCTTAGTGATCCTCATGGGAGCTTGAGGATAGATAATTCTCATGGTATCGTGAGAATGGAAGTGTGGATGAATCTATCGGTGGCGGCGAAAGAAGTCAAAAGCGGTAAAACAGAGAAAATCAGGGAACTGGTGTCCAAGCGTTGGCCGGTCGACCACATGCTCACCCCCGGTCGACCGGATTCGTGCACATTATAGGGTGGGAATTGTGCGCTCTGGCTGGTCGATCGCGACACACTTGGCGGTTGATCGGATGTGGTTCCGACTGTAGGGTGAGAAACCACCTCTCTGGCCGGTTGACCGGATCAAGTGGGTCAGTCGATCGGATCGGGTTTCCTGAGTTATCTGGGACTCTTTTTGACATGTTTTCCTGGTTTATTTGGACTTGTTAATTTACAAGATTGTCATCCACATTGTTGGGGATATAAATAGGATTGTTTTAGGGTTTCTAAGAAATCAGATTGTATTCAAAGAGAATAAAGAGACTGTTCTTTATTCTAATGAGATTGTGAGAGAGAGATTTGTAATCTTTTATTACTCATAATCTAGAGAATATATTTTCCTTCACCAACTAAATTGTTCTTGTGTTTTTCTAATATTTTTTTCTCAACCCACCTTTGATAATTTCGCGATCAAAGGTGCTCACACGGTGACTCGTATCATTCAAGGAAGTTCTACCAAGAAAATATTGTAGGTGGACTTTACGTCCATCATAATGAACTGGGTTTTGGCTATAGGTTGGTGAGGATATTACCTGCTTACTAGGGGAAGAGTGATCAATCTCTCTGGTTGAACTAAGTTCCCTGAGAACCCAATGAGGGAACTCGGTTAAGGTCGCAAATTTGACTTGTCGACCTCCATCTGATCGAACCCAAAGAGCAATCATTCTCTTACAAAGATTCTTTTGACTTAAAAGCCATTAATCTCAGTTGATATAATGATAGAGTCATCATGAGGTGTCTCTATACCTCTTAGATTAGCGTTGCCAAAGGAAATAGGCTGATCTATCATTGGCCTCTTCTCACAGAGGTTTGTTTCTAATGCTCATCGAGCATACTTCTTTCAAGCATTGTTTGACATTCCTCCTACAGCTGGACCACAGTTAATTGTGTTGATGATGCCTCGACTTCTTGTCTCTCTGGATTGGTCATCTTGCTAGTGTTGGTGATGGGGTAATCTCGATCTCTGACTTCTATAAAGCTGGTTCCCCTCTATGTCATTGAGAGATGAACTTTCTGTAGGATCTAAAATAGATACACTAGAACACTAGAAGGGGGCGTGAATAGTGTTCTTTTAAAATTTATGCAAAGTAGATTATAAATTGCAAAGAAAATAGCAATCTCGAAAATTTACAATCACAAACACAAGGTTTTATACTGGTTCCACCAACCCGGTGTACATCCAGTCCCCAAGCAAATCCCGCTTAAGAGTTTCCACTATAATTTTGAATAAACTAATAAAATCAAAAGCAAACCTAACCAATTTGCAAGTCCCTGCAAATTGCAACACCAATTGACAAACACCTTACCAATTTGCACACCAATCTCTAAACCAAGAGATTAACTCCTCTCACAACTTGAGAGAACTTTTGAAGCAACAATTTCAATTCCTATAAGCCTTGATTTGTAGTGTAGTGTAGTAGTGGCTTAGGAACGATTCTAACTTCTGTAAATTGCCTAAACAAAAAGTATTTGAATGATGTTCAGAGGCAATTTTAGAAACTTTCCTTTTTCTCAAAATCTAAATATTTTTCACTTGAAAAAATGTACAAAGATCAAAGCTTATGGGTATGTAAGTCACTGTATTTTTTTCTGAACAGATAACCTATTTATAGCCCTTGAAAAGATAATTTTTTAATCTTTAAAAACGTTTAAAAACGACTATAAACAGTCATAAATTCAAACTTTGAATTCTGGAAAAAAAACTATATCTGTAGTCGACTACAATACAAATTAGTCGACTACACTGAGTTCAAACAGACTCTGTGTATTCAGAAAATTTCTCAGTAGTCGACTACAATGCTCATTAGTCGACTACACTGTATTTTGACAGAAACTTGTAAAATGAAATTTGCCTTCAGTAGTCGACTATAATGTTGATTAGTCGACTATACTGTAAAATGATAGAAACTTATGTTTCTGTCAAACACTTAAGTAGTTGACTATAATTCATATTAGTCGACTATACTGTAAATTCACAGAAACATATATTTAAGTTTTATACATGAGTAGTCGACTACTATTCTAATTAGTCGACTACTAAGAGTAAAAATTATGAAATAAAAAGTTTTTATACTCAAGTTTTAACTATAATTCTAATGGTTAACATAAGGGATTTCTATGGTTGACCAACACACTAAGCCTATGTTAGTGTGTTCTAATATTGTGTATGTGCGTGTGTGTGATCAAGGCTCATACAATAATTCTAAGTAAAGAAAATATAAAATACATTATCTCATATGTTCTTCATCTTCTTCACTTCATAATGCCTTGAAATAACTTGCACTTGTTCATATTCTGATATTGAAATCTGCATATAAAAGTTAGTGCATTTGTATAGCACACATTGTATAAATTGTTATCATCAAATTACTATCATGGAGATATGATATTCAACATTCTCCCCCTTTTTGATGATAACAAATAATTTATGCATAAATATGTATTTTATAACCAGGTTTAAAAGATTATGAAATATCCATACTTACTCCCCCTGCATATATGTAAATTTGAGTCAATAACAATATATAACAATACATGATTCTAATATAGGTAATTATTTCTCCCCCTTTGTTATCAACAAAAAAGAGAAAAACATTTATGCTAAACATGACATTATTTCTTCAACATGAGCTAAAACTTCAAACAAATCATCCAGATTATGAACATAGTCCATAACTTCACCAATTCAAATAGGTAGGCAAAGACTTGCCATAAAGACCAAAAGTTTCACAATGTTCATCACCATGATCTGTTTAAAATATGTAGCACATATATTAACTAACCAAACAACATCATAGTAAAGTAAACACACAATCAACATAGTAGCAACATATTACATATGACCTAACAACTCACAACTACATAGTTTTTGATACTTAAACAAAATAATATAATTGTTTTGAAACTTAACATAGAAAACATCCAAATCTAATATGATGCATGCATAAACTTCTAAGGAGCTGGAGGAGGTTGTTGTCCTTGAAAATATGTATTAAGCTTTGTGTCCAAGTCTTCAAGCTTCTTGATTAGATCTTCTTGATTACTAATGATATATGAATTCTGAGAATATAGAGCTCTCTGACCAGTTTCAAGTTTAAGAATACGTGCACTTAGAGTGTTGTATTGCACGTCTGAAAAGCATGATGGTTCTGTAGGAAATGGTGAGGGTTGACTAGAAGAAGCTCCTGCTTGAGTTGAAGATTGTGGAATATCTTGTGGAATTTCTTCTTGATGAGGATGAGGTTCATTTTGAGGATTTTGTTCTTGAATTTCAAAATTTGTCAACTTCATCCTAGTTAGGGCATTGGAATCAAAGTATTCAATGGAACGGATAACAGAATTTTTAGATTGGAGATCCACATGAAATTTGTCAAAGATTTTTGTTAAAAAGGTACCATAAGGAAGAAATCCTCTTGGTATTGTCAGAAGATTATCAAAGTAAACTTTAGCCCAATTAACTTGGATATTTCCCATTATAGCATATAAAGCTTTTACTAAATCTAAGGAAATAAAATGAAAACTCCCAGTTTTTGGAAATAAGTTATATGCTAGAATTCGTGCAACAAACCTAGGAATTGGACGAAGTTTGTTTGAGTTATTTAAAGGTTTGCCATATCCAGGAAGAAATATATGATTAGATAAAAGATCTGAATCATTCATCCTAACTGACCTAAGAGAAACTCCTTGATAAGGAATATTAAAAATTTTTCCAATTGACTTTGTAGTCAAGTCAATCTCTATTCCTTTAACAAGAGTCTTAAGTTTTTCAGAACCACCAATAGTTCCCACACGTTCTATATTAGTATAGAACAATTGCACAAGAAATGGATATGTGGGTTTTCTATTTTCAGCAGAAAATAATTCAAGCAATCCCACATTTTCAAAATATGATCCAAAGTTGCAGGGAATAAAATCATCAAATTTCACAAATCGTCCTGGAAGAACTTCAAAAGATGATATTTTGTTAAATTCTTCTAATAAATCAAGACTTTTTAAATAAATGATGATTTCATCGTTAACGGAAGTATGGGTTTGCTTAGCTTTTTTAGATCTAGACATGATGAAACAGATAAATAACAAAAGATTCAAAGATCAAGTTTAGAAATATACCCCAAACTATTGAAACCCTAGATTAGTCGACTAGAACTTAGAGTAGTCGACTACTCAACTTGACAGCTTGACAGATTTCAGAGAATAATGTAGAATTTGATGAAAATTTGAGAACAAAGAGAATGCCCTAACCTGGAATCGTGAGTTCTGAAGGGAGGAAGAAGATGATCGGTTTTTAAATAGGTTAGTGGGTAGTTTTTAGGTTTTTACTTTATCTTTTTTTTAAAAGAAATTACAATGTATGGTTCAGATTTGATAGTGAAATAAGTGTAGGATTAAGATTTGATCTTAGATATGTGGCTAGGATTGATAGAGTTAAAAATCTATGGTTGAGATAAGTTTTACTTAACTAAAACGGGTATTGGGTTTTGGGTTTTGGGTTTGAATTTAAGTAAAAATCCAATAAGCTTTAAAGCTGTAAAACTGTAAGTTCAGAATCAGTAGTCGACTAATAGTAAAAGTAGTCGATTACACTGTAATCGACAGGAAGTTGATTTTTAGAATATGACTCAGATTAGTCGACTATAAATGAAATAAGTCGACTATATTGTAAACAACAGAAAGTTGATTTTAAGATATTAACTTAGAGTAGTCGACTATAGAAGCAATTAGTCGACTACACTGTAATTCACAGAAAAAAATTATATGCAAGACTTGTGCATGTAGTCGACTATAAGTCAAATTAGTCGACTATTAAGGGTATGAATGCATATGTGTTTGTTTTAAAAATTTAATTTAAATCTTCAATTGAACATATACCTAATTCCCTTCTTAATTTAACATAAATTTTTTTTAAGGGTTTTGTTAATATATCTGCTATTTGTTTATCTGTAGGTATAAATTCTAATGAAATGTCACCTTTAATCACATGATCACGTAAAAAATGATATCTAATATCAATGTGTTTTGTACGTGAATCTTGAATAGGATTTTTAGATAAATTAATTGCATTATAATTGTCACACATAATAGATGATATTGGACAAATTATGCCATAATCAGATAATGTTTGTTTCATCCATAAAATTTGAGCACATGCAAGACTTGCAGCAATATATTCAGCTTCAGTTGTTGATAATGATACTGAATTTTGTTTTTTACTAAACCAAGATACAAGTGAATGTCCTAAGAAATGACATGTTCCACTTGTACTTTTTCTATCAGATTTACATCCGGCAAAATCAGCATCACTATATGATATTAAATCAAATGAACTATATTTTGGATAAAACAAACCATAATTTGTAGTATCTTTAATATATCTAAAAATTCTTTTCACTGCTTTAAGATGTGATTCTTTAGGATTAGATTGAAATCTTGCACATAAACATACACTAAACATAATATCAGGTCTACTTGCAGTAGTATAAAGAAGTGATCCAATCATACCTCGATAGAGCTTTTGATCAACATTCTTACCATTTTCATCTTTGTCAAGTGATGTAGTAGTACTCATTGGTGTTGGTTTGCTTGTTGTATTTTCCATTCTGAAACATTTGAGTAAATCTTTTGCATACTTGCTTTGACTGATGAATATTCTTTCTTTCAATTGTTTAATTTGTAGTCCAAGGAAGAAATTTAGTTCACCCATGTGACTCATTTCAAATTCATCCTGCATAGTCTTAGCAAATTCTTGACAAAGATTGTTGTTAGTAGAACCAAAAATAATATCATCTACATATATTTTAATTAGTAAAATATCTATATTTATTTTCTTAATAAATAATGTTGAATTAACTTTTCCAATATCAAAACCTGAAGTTAAAAGAAACTTCTTTAATCTATCATACCAAGCACGAGGTGCTTGTTTAAGACCATATAAAGCTTTCTTAAGTTTAAAAACATGATTGATTTTCATGTTCAAAACCTGGAGGTTGTTCTACAAAAACTTTTTCTTTTATAAAACCATTTAGAAAAGCTTTTTTAACATCCATTTGAAATAATTTAAAATTCATAAAACATGCAAAAGTAAGTAAAATTCTAATTGATTCTAATCGAGCAACAGGTGCATAAGTTTCATCATAATCAATTCCTTCTTCTTGATTATAACCTTGAGCAACTAATCTAGCTTTGTTTCTAACAACTTGACCAAATTCATCTAATTTGTTTCTAAAAATCCATTTGGTTCCAATAATGGATTTATTTTGAGGTCTAGGTATAAGATCCGAAACATTATTTCTAGTAAATTGATTTAGTTCATCTTGTATAGAAATTATCCAAGAATAATCAAGAAGTGCTTCTTTTATATTTTTAGGTTTAATAGTTGAAATAAAAGCAGTATGAGCAATCAAATTAAAATGTGATCTAGTAGTTACTTTATCTGAAATATTTCCAATGACTAAATCATGTGGATGATTTTTAACTTCTACAAAATCTTTAGGTAAATCATTTTGTAAATTATCATCTTTTATAATATCTATCATTGGAGTATCATGAATAGTATCAATTATATCATCATCATTATTTAAAATAATAGGTGAATTTGAAAAAATTTCATCAACAGAAACATGTAAAGATTCTTCAATAGCTAGTGTTCTTTTGTTATATATTTTATATGCTTTACTATGATTAGAATATCCAACAAAAATTCCTTCATCAGATTTAGAATCAAATTTATCTAAGTTATCCTTTGTGTTTAAAATAAAATATTTACAACCAAAAACTTTAAAGTAAGATACTTTAGGAATTTTGTTATAAAACAATTCATAAGAGTTTTTTTTTTTTAAATAGGTCTTAATAAAACTCTATTTAATACATAACAAGCTATTGATACAGCTTCTGCCCAAAAATATTTTGGTAAATTACTATCACACAACATGGTTCTAGCACATTCTTGTAAAGTTCTATTTTTCCTTTCTACAACTCTATTTTGTGGAGCAGCATGAGGAAAAGAAAAAATATGTGATATACCATGTTTATCACAAAAATCTGCAAATAATTCATTTTCAAATTCACCTCCATGATCACTACGTATAGAGATAATAGAAGTAGATTTTTGATTTTGAATTCTTTTGCAAAATATAGAAAACTTATTAAAAGCATCATTTTTATGTTTAAGAAAAATTACCCATGTGAATCTAGAATAATCATCAATAAGACCAAATGCATATCTACTTCCATTTAAAGATGCTACTCTAGATGGACCTAAAAGATCTATGTGAATTAATTTTCTAATGGTCTATTTGTAGATATTACATTTTTAGATTTGAAAGAAGATTTATGCATTTTTCCTTGTTGACATGCATCACAAAAATTATTTTTAAAAGATAGTAAACCATTTACTGAATCATTTTTAGAAATCTTAGACATGTGTTTAAAGTTAACATGTCCAAAACGTTTATGCCATAAAATAGAATCATTAGATGATGCAATAAGACAATGTTCATTTGAAATATTTTTTATAGATAAAACATATATGTTATTCTTTCTATGGCCTTTAAAAATAATAATTATTAAATCAATATCATAAATTAAGCATGATTCTTTTTCAAAAACAATTTTAAAACCTTTATCACAAAGTTGACTAATACTAAGTAAATTATGTTTAAGACCATCAACTAATAAAACGTTATCAATGATAGGTTTGTTTGGATTACCGACAGATCCAATACCGATGACTTTTCCTTTGTTGTTATCTCCAAAAGTAACGGTACCACCATCCTTATTTTAAAAAGATGACAACAATTGTATGTTTCCAGTCATATGTTTGGAGCAACCACTATCCAAAATTCACCTATCTTTCTTGCGTACCCATACTATGTTGGGTCCTTTAAATTAGCTTTTAGGAAACCAAACCCATGAAGAGTTTGATTTGCCTAAAAAGTTAGGTGATAAACAAATATTTTTAATAAAATCAGAAATATAAAAATTCTTATGTAAAGAAGATAATTCTTTTGGAACCCAAATAGAAAAGAATTTTGATTTCTTTTTACACAAATTTTCATTTCTATATTCATACAAATCACAAGAAGGTTTTACAAAAATTGTTTTCTTTGATTTATTTTTATTAATTTGATAACCTAATCCTTTTGTCTTTTGTGATTCTCTTTGAAAAGAAAGAATGTTATTAAGATTTTCTTTACCTTTATTAAATTTGCTTACATTCAAACATATATCCTCATATTTTGATTTAAAAGAAGAAATATCTTTATCTAAACTATTAATGCGAATTTTTAAATTATTACATTCTGATTTTAAATAAATATTCTCATTAGATAAACATTCATTTTCTTTAAGCAAAGAATAATTTTTTTCTTTCAATTTAATTAATTAAGAATTAGAAAAAGTAGAGGAATTTAAATCAGAAATTTCTTCAAGTAATCTTTTATTTTCACCTTTAAGAAAATTATGTGATGTCTTTAATCTCACAAAAGTTTCATATAATTCATTGAAAGCATCTAAAAGCTCTTCACTTTCACTTACTTCATCTTGTGCCATAAAACACATGTGAGCACTTTCCTTTTTTTAAATTTCTTTATCTAAAGATGACTCATCACTATCATCCCAAGTGACTGCAATTACTTTCCTTTTCTTGTTATTTTAAATGTTGTTGAAGTTGTTGAAATAACTTAATTTTTGCGTATTCTTCAACATTGGACAATCTTTTTTCATATGACCTAGTTTATTACACTTAAAACAAAGAGGGTTATTTGAAATTGAACTCTTAGATTTAAAATTACCTTGTTTTATAAATTTTAGAAATTTTCGTGCAAACATGCCCATTTCTTCATCATCATCGTCTGAATCTTCTTTATCGGAAATAGTATTGAATGCAAGAACTTTTTTGTTCTTTGTTTCTTCATCATTCTTTCTATCTTCAATTTGAACTTCATATGCCATAAGATTACCAATAAGATTTTCAACCGTAAGAGTTGACAAATCATTAGCTTCTTCAATAGCGGTAACTTTCTTTTCCCATTGTGGAGTAAGTGATTGAAGTATTTTTCTTATCATTTCCACTTGAGTATATGTTTTTCCAAGACCAATGAGAGAATTTGTGATGTCGGTGAATCTTGTGAACATTTCTCCAATAGTCTCATTTTCCTTCATCTTGAACAATTCAAATCTGTGCACAAGAACAGAAATTTTAGATTCTTTAACTTTATTTGTACCTTCATGAGTTACCTCAAGTGTATGCCAAATATCGTATGCAGATGTGGCCGTTGACACCCTATTGAACTCATTCTTGTCAAGTGCACAAAATAATGCATTCATTGCTTTTGAATCCAATTTTGTATTATTTCTTTGAGAAGTAGTCCATTCTGTAAAAGGAGTTATTGGCTTCTCATATTTCGTTTTCATGACGTTCCAAAGTTCGTAGCTAATTGATTGAAGGTAAATCTTCATTCGGCACTTCCAATAGTTGTAGTTCAATCCATCGAACATTGCTGGACGATTTGTTGAGTGACCTTCTTTGAATTGTGAAGTATTTGTCGATGTCATCTTTCACCTTACTCTGATACCAAATGTAGGATCTGAAATAGATATACTAGAACACTAGAGGGGGTGAATAGTGTTCTTTTAAAATTTATGCAGAGTAGATATAAATTGCAAAGAAAAATAGCAATCTCAGAAATTCACAATCACAAACACAATGTTTTATACTGGTTCCACCAATCTGGTGAACATCCAGTCCCCAAGCAAATCCCGCTTGAGAATTTCCACTATGATTTTGAATAAACTTACAAAATCAAAAGCAAACCTGACCAATTTACAAGTCCCTATAAATTGCAACACCAATTGACAAATACCATGCCAATTTGCACACCAATCTCTAAACCAAGAGATTAACTCCTCTCACAACTTGAGAGAACTTTTGAAGCAACAATTTCAATTCCTATAAGCCTTGATTTGTAGTGTAGTGTAGTAGTGGCTTAGGAATGATTCTAACTTCTGTAAATTGTCTAAACAATAAGTATTTGAATGATGTTCAGAGACAATTTCAGAAACTTTCCTTTTTCTCAAAATCTGAATATTTTTCACTTGAAAAAATGCACAAAGATCAAAGCTTATGGGTATGTAAGTCACTGTATTTTTTCTGAACAGATAACCTATTTATAGCCCTTGAAAAGATAATTTTTTAATCTTTAAAAATGTTTAAAAACGGCTACAAACAGTCATAAATTCAAACTTTGAATTCTGAAAAAAAAAACTGTATCTGTAGTCGACTACAATACAGATTAGTCGACTACACTGAGTTCAAACAGACTCTGTGTATTCAGAAAATTTCTCAGTAGTTGACTACAATGCTCATGAGTCGACTACACTATATTTTGATAGAAACTTGTAAAATGAAATTTGCCTTCAGTAGTCGACTATAATGTTGATTAGTCGACTATACTGTAAAATGATAAAAACTTATGTTTTTGTCAAACACTTAAGTAGTCGACTATAATTCATATTAGTCGACTATACTGTAAATTCACAGAAACATATATTTAAGTTTTATACACGAGTAGTCGACTACTATTCTAATTAGTCGACTACTAAGAGTAAAAATTATGAAATAAAAAGTTTTTATACTCAAGCTTTAACTATAATTCTAATGGTTAACATAGGGGATTTTTATAGTTAACCAACACACTAAGCCTGTGTTAGTGTGTTCTAATATTGTATATGTGCGTGTGTGTGATCAAGGCTTGTACAATAATTCTAAGTAAAGAAAATATAAAATACATTATCTCATATGTTCTTCATCTTCTTCACTTCATAATGCCTTGAAATCAACTTGCACTTGTTCATATTCTGATATTGAAATCTGCATATAAAAGTTAGTGTATTTGTATAGCACACATTGTATAAATTGTTATCATCAAAATACTATCATGGAGATATGATATTCAACACTTTCTAGCAGCCCCTTCTATAGAAAGCCTTTAATATCTCTTTGGAGGACTCTACAATCATCGGTGTAATGACTGTGATATCTATGGTCTTGGCAATATTGCTTGGTATCTCTAGAATGAGGTTCTGATTACATATGGGGAGGAGTAGTGGTATGGTGTCATTTTCTCTAAATTAAGTAAAGAACTTGTAAGAAAGAAGTGTTGAGGAAAGTAAGGGCTGGTTTATTGGCTGCCTCTTTACTCTGACCTCTTCTATCGGTCCAGCTTGGCTTGGAGTCTGTTTTGGGGGAATTCTTTTCGGTCTTCTATCCTTGAGAGGACTCTGCTTCAGCTACTGCTTCTTTTCCCGCCTTCTTGTGGGCTCAACTATCTTTCGCATACATGTGTCCTCGAGCTTTGGCCATTAACTGATCAAAGTTAGTCACACGGTCCATGATAAGTGAGTCAACCAACTTATTTTCATCCAGTTCTGCAGAGATCATGGTCATAGCGACCATGTTGGTATGGTCTTAAACTTCTAGCATTTTGACTTATAATCTCTTGAAATAGTTTTCCCAAGACTCTCCTCGAGTTTCTATCTTATCTATAGCAAGACGGAGGAGGGTTCCTTCTACTTGGATTCAACCAAAAATAATAATAGTAATGTACACATTCTTGGTTGAGTTTTTTGAAGCTATCGATGGAATTTTTATCCAGTGAGTTCCACCACATCTTAGCGCTTCACGTCAAGGTGATCAGGGAAGCTCTACAGATGATCGAATCGCTCACTTACTGCACGTGCATCAGATCATAGAAGTTTTGTGCATGCTTTGCTGGATCTCCCTTGCCTTTGTACTTCTCAATATGTGGCATTTTGAACTTGGCGCATGGAGTATTCATAATCTAATCTGTGAGTAGGGTGTCACCTCCGATGACGTCTGCAATAGTCTTAAATGTTTGGTCATAACCAGATGCAAAGTTAGTGGTGGATAGGCCTAGAGCAGTGTGAGGATATCTGGCATCGAGTGACATTATCCATGTTGCATGCTCATGGTCAAAATTGGGACTCTCACCAGATGCCTCCATGTGATGCGATGGCCTCCATGTGATGCAGTGGTTATTAGGGAGGAGCGGCAAAACGAGTCTGTTGGCGAGATGGAGAAGAGGTGTATTCAATATGTTCCTTCTACACTCATTGTTTATATTGGCCCCTAGAGGGATGAGCGACAAACAATGGAGAAGGTTGCTGGGTAGAAATCCGGCTGAGAACTTTGTTGGTGAAGGAAGCAAACTATTGCTAAAGAGATTGAGAAATTCTTCGGGTGGATTCTTTCCAATTGTGTTTGAGTGACGTAGCCCGCATGATGTGTTTCTTTAGTATAGGAGAAATTGATGGTTGATTTAGATGATCAGAATTAGTCATCTTGTATAAAGAAAAAAAAAGAGGTACTACAATGGGTGCCAAACTGTTGATGTTAGATATTTAACAGGTAGTTTAGTGTAAATTATGGAGAGTTTAGGATTTCTCAATCTTCTTTTATGGTTGGTTGTTGAGTAGAGGACTTGATCCTACACACACTAACATGTAAGATGATTGGAGTTGGGTTCTCTGGGGGTTCCTCCGACGATCTAGTTAGTATCGATCTTAAGTGGAGGAGAAAAAGTATGATTACTATGTATTATATTATAAAAGATTGCATACCTTCATGCAGTAGGCAATGCACTTATTTATAGAAGATCCAAAAGGGAAGTTGTGTAACTTCAGCCAAGTCCAACCAGTCAGCTTATTTGGATAATATTTTATAGGTGTGGGTTGGGAGTTTGCATGAGTTACCTTTGTGATTAATGTGATAGTGACAGGGGGAGTAAAATGCTAACAATGTCCAAAGATTTCATTAAGACTTTTGCTGGGATGTAATGATAACTCAGACTGTGCATTTAATGTGATGGTGATTGGCTGTCGGCGAGGGGTTTAAGAATGACAACCTTGCATCTCGGCTTTGCAAGAGGGCCGAGAAAAGACGCCTTTTGATTCAGCCATTTTGAATTGAGAGCTTTTCGGTCTTACAGAATGAAACAGTACGGAGTTGGCCTTAACAGCAGGGTCTAAGTAAGGAAACCTTTTGGCTCGGTCCCTCTCGGGAAGGGTCAAGTGATGGAATTATTCGACTTGTCCTTCATAGATTTGGTGTATAGTTAATTTGGGACACATGTCATCTCTAGGAGGAGGATTAACACAGTTATTTCTGTGCTACAACAGTTTGTGCTATGTGGCATTCTCCTATTAGTGTGCTGTAGTGCTGATGCAGCACCTAAGAATTTTTTAAAATGATGTGATTTGAAGAAAATCTTAAATAAAATTCTCGAAATTCACAAGAAATTCACAAGAAATTCACAAGAAATTTCCAAAAGAAAATTGTTAAAGCTCAGGTTTTATTTTCTTAGGTCAATTGCACAAAGAATCTCAACATAAGGCCTCTTTATCCCATCATCACAATTATTGAATAAAAATCTTTACATGAACTGAACAATAAAAGGCACCATCTAGCTGTTCTCTCTGTTGACAGCATGGCTTTAAAAAAATACAAAAAAATACAAAAAATAAAAGAAAGAAAAGAAAAGGAAAGAAAGGAAGCTTCCCATGCTCTAGAGCTAATAAGCATGTGCCTGTCAACTCTGTATCTTCTTTTAGAGCCAAACAAACAAAAAATATCTCTCCTTGCAATAGTTTCTTAATAATAAATGATTACGACTCAAGTTACCTTATAATGGTATTCTAAGAGAAATGATTACAACTAAAGCTATGCTGGACAAGCAGTAGTTTTGCAACCACCTCTTTCTCCGAGGAAAGCTACAAATATAACAGACTTGGCCCTCGTCCTCCACACTGTCCAACTCGTGAAAAAAAAAAGCTCTTATTTTGACTCTTTTATTACGAAAAAAACGATTACAGATTTATTCGAGACAAAAGTGGTTTTTGTAATTATCCCGACCACCCAATTTAACAAATAATAATAATAATAATAATAATAATCTTTAACTATGTTATTAATTAACTTTGTCCTTGGGCTCATACTCTGGATGCCCTGTAATGTAGACAAAATACATGTTGACAATTTCATGGGCCCAGGTGTCATATTTAAAATGGAAAAAGAATAAAAAGGGTCTAAAGGGACAACCACCTAGCTAGGGCTTCTCCCCATTGAAAACTATACTACTGCACTGCATTATACTGATGCATTTGCACGTGCTAAAATACTTACACACGTGACTAGGGATGCAAAACTTTATTACTGTCTACAAATTTTATTTTCGTTAATATCCAATAGAATGGGTCACAGACAATTAATACCTGTGTTCAATAAACTATATATGAATATCGATATGTGTAGTTGTCGAATTTTGTTAGAATCAATAATAAGAGCACACACATATATATATATATATATATAGATATTTGAACATACGTATTAATTGTCTGTGACCCATACAAATAGATATTTA
>BQKN01064383.1:226332-266187 GCA_022839385.1 Asparagus kiusianus | reverse complement strand
TAAAATAGTTGGACTCAGTATCTGGATATCACAAATATATGTATCAATCAATCCGTTGGGAATCTTGGGATACTGTTCACCTTAGATTAGTGGAATTGCGATAATTATTTGATGATCTATAAACATGACATTAATTTTACATGTATTTCGGACACATAGGATAATTATTATTTGAGAAATTCAGTTTATTTAAACGGTTTTTTTTAAAATCAACGGCTAGCATATTATTTTTCAGTGTTATCCATTTGCCTATATTTATTTTGTATGAATAAAGAATTTCATCGCATTCAAAATTTTCAGATATGAACTCTGGGTTTTACTTACCGAATCATTATGCTCGTATTTGTATACGTATTCATGACACTAGAAAACAACTACAAAGCAGGATAAATGTCATATTTAATCCCAAAATGACCTTACGCACTACAACGATACATTTTTATTAACAACGTCAGTCGCAAACGTGGGACCAATAGAGAAATGCATAGTCACGGCCAAGCGCCAATTCCATCCAGCCAAGTGTCGATCGACAAGAGGTGAAGCATTATAATAATTAGAATAAAAAAGTAAATTTTCCACCTCCAAGCGAGTGAGGCCTACAATGGAGCAACGGTGCATACTCGCACACGTCTCGTTCGGTAACCGAACGAGTATTCAAATGTCAGCATGCAGCCAAAGCTCTCTCTGCATCGATCTCGTCACTCTTTTGTCTCGCACCCGGTCGAAAGGTGAATGCGATGCACGAACCGGTTAGTCTGTTTGTGGGAACGCGGCTCATTGTAACGGACCCAAGGAGTAGAGCCCAAAAGAATGATGAATGTGAGATTGTTCGGAGCTTTTGCAGACAATCTTTGTGCTGTTTTCGTGCGCACTTCAGCAGTTACTTTTTCTTATTCTGTTTTTAACCAGCTCTATTTTTTTGGTTTCTTCGATATTACTCCTCCATATTTTCATATTTTAAAATCCGTCCCTCAATTTATCATATTTTAGATTTTATATAAAAAAAGTTTGTCTTTTGGAACTAGCCATTCTAGTTAGCACCAAGTTGAAATAGTTGGGGGACTATGAATATTCAACGGCTAGTTTGCTAATCTTATTCAGTGTTTTCGGAACTAGCCATTCTATTCAGTGTTTTTGGAACTAGCCATTCTATTCAGTGTTTTTGGAACTAGCCATTCTACTTTTGCTAATCTTATTCATCACTTTACAGCAACTAGTTTAACGGCTAGTTTGGCAATGCTCAAATCTTATAAAATCCTTCTCGTTATAGCCTGCAAATAACTAAGTGTTAATCTTTCTTAAGTTATCGACATGTGTCCCACTCTACTCTAGATCAGACGTGATCAGAGCCCAAACGACTCGGATCGCTACTGCGACCGACTCCATAAGCCGACAACTCTCGAGGTCAACTAAAAAGGCGATGCTTGTAAGCCTACCCACCAGATCGTTCATATAAGCACTTGCACACGATCTACTATTTCAGCCAGCAACTTGCGTAGCCGAGTAAAAAGGCAGGGTTAGTCAGCCCTCCACCAGACGACTGAAGATGTTGTACTTCTCGCCCTTCTCGCAAGGAATCATCCCTTCTCGATAGGCAGCTCGACTTGTCCCTTCTCGCCAGGCCAAGTCGTCTCTTCTCACTAGGCCGAGTCAAAAGGCGGTCTTCCTCGAGTCCCCCCGCTAACAACCAGTCACCATCACATTAAATGCATGATCAAAAATCATCATTGCTCCAGCCCTAAAATTCTTTATGACTCATCAGGCTCCATCAACACCAAGCAGCTATTGTCGCTTTGCACTAGACACCTGGATGACCCATTTTCTCCAACTGCTAACACCTATCAGTTATCTGCTTAGTCAGTTGTCTTCCTGGACTCGGCTCAAGTTACTTATCTATCCTTCTGATCCTGATACGAGTTGCCGTGCGAGCACCCTTTGGTCGCGGAATTACCAAAAGGTGAGTTGAGAAGAAGACAACTAAAACACAAGTACAATTCAGTATGGCGAAGGAAAATACCTTCTCTAGATTCTGAAGAATCAGTTATTACAAATCTCTCCCTCACAATCTTACTAGAACCGAGAACAACCTCTCAATCCTCTCTAAACCTAATACAATGATTAGAATCTCTTAATTACCTCTGATTGCTTAGGAACCCTAAAACAATCCTTTATATAGGTGTACAAACGTGGATGGCAATCTGATAAATAACCAAGCCCAAAACCAACAGGAATTCGTGTGAACAGAAACCCAACAAAATCAGGAAACCGTCGATGAGTCGACTCATGACTGAGATGAGTCGACTCGTGACCTCATATGAGTCGACTCATAACTGATGAGTCAACTGGTCAGAGACTTTTGCTAAACAGGGCTTGATTTCGTGAGTCGACTCATGACAGTCATGAGTCGACTCAACCTGATGAGTCGACTCATGTACATATATGAGTCGACTCACGAGCTGAAAACTGGATTCTTCGAATCTGCTGCTCGTCGTATCGTTTCACGCTTCCACCTGCGTTCCACTGTACTATTTTACACCCTTATTCTCATGCTATTATGAGAATGATCTATCCTCAAGCTCCTATGAGGATCGCTAAGTTCCAAAGAGAAGATACACCCGTATCATGGGTCCCCTCTTTAAGAACTTGAAGTCCCGTTCAAGTTAGAACTTTTGCTGAGGAAACTCTCAAGCTCCTCCATCTTTTCTGCACCATCTGGCCTTGCTAGGAATCCGGTCTCGATGTCTGATCGGAAACAACTCATTCGTCCCGCGTCTCGTCGTAGTCACCGTTCGCCCCAAGTTGTAATCCTTTATCGATGGCTTTTCTAGAAGTCTAATGCACAACGAGACAAACTTCTTACTTGCATTCACTAGTCTCTTCGCTCGCGTCACCATCCCCAAGTTTATCTCCCTCGAAAGAGATGCCGAACGAAATATGAACTTTTCATCATTCTTAGTGAAGGTGTACTTCTGAGCCCGCCTCTTGTAGGTCGCCGGATTGCCCAGTATAATCTGACAAACATCTAATGGAACGATGTCGTACGTGACCTCGTCAATATACGACTCGTGGAGCACAAATCTGACAGTGCATTGATCAACTACACTCAGTTTCTCCTCCTTCTGAATCCACCCTAATGGATAGGGCTTCGGATGCTTGACCGTCTTCAGACCCAGCTTCTGAACCAATGCCTCGGATATCAAATTCTTCTCGCTGCCCTAATCAACAATGGTATCAACCAAACTGGTCTTCACTTACAACTTAAGAACAAAGAGTTGCTCTCTCGGGTCGTCATCCTCTTTCGTGGTTTGCTTCCCCGCCATAAGATTAAGACTGTTGTTGGGCTCTGTCATCCCCGGGACTTCTTTTGGACCTTGAGCTATTATGTATGCCTTTTTCTCCTCCTTCTTCTTCAACCCTCTTAGCTTGAGATGATGATACTTCTCCCAGCACCGATCAGCTGTATGCCCTGTCTTCTCGCAGTGACTACAAATCAGCCATGCCTTTCCTGGATCACCATTCTTCTTCTCCTCCTTAGATTGAGAATCACTAGACTCGCCTCCCGTCTGTTTGGAGTCTCCCTTAGCCTCGTTGTCCTTCTTTTGCTTGCCCTCGAGGGCAATAGCCTTCACGCTCGCGTCTGCAATTGATTCCACCGTGAATATCTTCATCTCCTTTCGGATGTAATCGCTCAATCCCGCCATATACTTCATAAACACAGAATATTCCTCTGTCGCAATGTTGAGGACCATCGCCTGCTGCTGGAACTCCGTGGTGTATTCTTGAACGGTTTGATTGACTCTTTGGTGCAAGTCGTACCACTTGTACCAACTCTCTTCAAGGAATCCCACTGGGTAGAACTGCTTCCTCAGTAACTCCTTGAACTTGTTCCACGACACCGCCTTCTTCTCCTGCTTGCAGTAGGATTTTCACCACGTCAACGCTTGCCCTGAAAGCTTCAAAGTCGCGAACACAGTCTTCTCTTTTGACGAATAGCCATAAAGAGTAAAATACGTCTCCATCCGCTCGATCCAGTCATCAAGCCTCTCGACGTCAACACTCCCATCATAAACAGGAATCTTCACCTTGAAGTCAATCTTCAGGTTCTGATAAGAATTCTTATCCCCTTGATGCAATACAGCCTTAACGATCTCCTCCTCCTCGTCGGAATCTGAATCTACTCTCTCCACATCGGACTCAACAACTTTTTTCGAAGAAGATTCAACTTGTTTGCCACCTCCATGGATAAGACTAACGAGTTGTGTGAGAGTCGAACCTATCATCTCGATCTGCTTCTCCAATGTATCAATCCTTGCTAAATTGTCTCCTTCAGCCATCTTCTTCCTCCTTAAAACCTGGACTCCTTCCAATGAAATAAGGATCTCACCAAGCTTCTTGTATTGGGATCGAGTAAGGACTATACATAAGATGGGCCCTTCACCGGATCTGATTGCTCTGATATCAACTTGATATGAGTTGCCGTGCGAGCACCCTTTGGTCGCGGAATTACCAAAAGATGGGTTAAGAAGAAGACAACTAAAACACAAGAACAATTCAGTATGGTGAAGAAAAATACCTTCTCTACATTATGAAGAATCAATTATTACAAATCTCTCCCTCATAATCTCACTAGAATTGAGAACAACCTCTCAATCCTCTCTAAACCCTAATACAATGATTAGAATCTCTCTTAATTACCTCTAATTGCTTAGAAACCCTAAAACAATCCTTTATATAGGTGTACAAACGTGGATGGCAATCTGCTAAATAACCAAGCCCAAAACCAACAGGAATTTGTATGAACAGAAACCCAACCAAACCAGGAAACCGTCGATGAGTCGACTCATGACTGAGATAAGTCGACTCATAACTGATGAGTCGACTGGTCAGAGACTTTTGCTAAACAGGGCTTGATTTTATGAGTCGACTCATGACAGTCATGAGTCAACTCAACCTGATGAGTCGACTTATGTTCATGTATGAGTCGACTCACGAGCTGAAAACTAGATTCTTCGAATCTGCTGCTCGTCGTCTCGTTCCATACTTCCACCTGCGTTCCACTGTATTGTTTTACACCTCTATTCTCATGCTATTATGAGAATCATCTATCCTCAAGCTCCCATGAGGATCGCTAAGTTCCAAAGAGAAGATACACTCGTATCAAATCCTCTATAAAAGGAATTCATGCAGTTCAAGGTAACTCTCTGGGTCTTCCATACAACTTTGATATTTTCTTCATCTCGCATTTTCCCACTCAAGTTTATATACTAAACTGATCATTGGAGGAACAAACGGAGAACCCAACTCTGGCCTCTTACGAGTTCTTCTTGTGCAGGGAAGAACAGTGATCTACAGAGCTAGTCATCTGAAGGAGTTTGAGGATCCTTACTCTACTTTAATTCACAAATATACCTCTTCTTTGGTAGCTAACATCAACTGTTTGGCACCCACGATGGGGCCTGTCATCCTTCTTCATATGAGATGTGTGGTTCTGAGCATCCATGTTGAATTTTTGATCCACTCCCTAAAGAATCTCATGCGGGCTATGTCACTCAAGCCCAGTTGAAAGAATCCACACAGATGATCCCTCAATCTTTCCAAAAATAGTTTGATGCGTTCACCAATGAACTCCTCAGCTAAATTCCTGCCCAACAACCCTCATCATCATCCATTCCTCTACCTCCAGTGGGTCAGCCATTCGTTTCCTAACAGCCTAGGCTACAAGCCTAGGTTGGACAGCAAAAAGACCATGACGAGCACATCTTTCCCCCACCTCACCAGCAAACTTGTTTTGTAGTCCCTCCTTTCCAGCGTTTGCTATACATGGAAGCAACAAGGGACAACCCTAGCTATGGTTATGATGACTGAGAATATGCTATGGGGGTGACATCCTCGTGCCGCTCCAGGACCATCGAACACAAATGTGGTGTCTGGTTACACCGGACCTTTCAAGCCATCGAAGAGGCCATTGGGGAATACTCTCCTCATCGACAAAATCATGAATACCACTTGTGAGAAGTTCAAGATGCCTCACAAAAAGAGGTATAAAGGCAAGAGAGATTCAGCTAGGCATGCTCAGAACTATTGTAACATGATGACCATGCTGCAAGCCTCGGAGCCTATAATCTGCAGGTGTTTTCCTATCACCTTATCCGGAAGTTCCAAGCTATGGTGGAACTTTTTACCCAAAAAGTCCATCGATAGCTTCAAACAGCTCAGCCAAAAGTTTGTGCATCACTTCTTGGCCGACACCAAGTAAAAGTTGCCTCCCTATGTCCTACTTCATATGAAACAAGAGCCTGGAGAGAGCCTCAGGTACTAGTTCAAGAGGTTCCAAGCCAAGAGATTAGAAGTCGATGATGCTGGCAGCACGATTGTCATACCTATTGTTGTGGCCGGCTTGGAGAGCAACGAGTTAGCTGGCTCACTCATTAAGAAGCGAGTCACCAGCTTCAAGCAATTGATAGATAAAGTGCATGGATACATGAGCGTGGAGGAAGACCGGGCCTATAAGAAGGCGGCTAGGGTGCCTGAAGAAGCAGTAGTAAAACAAGTAGCAAAGGCTGACACCTTGCCCAGAAAGGAGGCGGCAAAGGGTCCTCCTAGAGTCAACCCCAGGCCGAGTAAAGCTGACAAGAGGGATCGAAGGAAGGAAGCACAAGAAAGTTGATGCCCACTGCTCTTAACACCTCTCTCTCAAAAGCTCTCTACCTAGTCTAGAGAGAGGGGTTCCACTCCTCGTATGAAGTTAGATCCTTGATCTTAATGTTAGACCCTAGAGGGGGGTGATTAGGGTCTTATGCTAATCTAATCCAATTTTATGCCAATTAAAACTAATAACAAGTTATCCTAGCAAGTATGAAATACAACAAGATATATGAGCTAGGATAAGAAATATGAATAAAGAGATATATCCTAGCAATGAGATATACTATGAGATATATGCAAGGATATACAACTTAACACAAGGGTGAAATAAACATAAACAAAACAAGAGTAATAGTGTACAAATAAACAATGCAAACACACAATATGATCACGGAGTTCGGACCTTCCGTCCTACGTCTCCGCTCCCCACTCCCGGGGAGAAATTAACTATCACAACCGGATTTTCTGCGTTTACCCGAATAACGTTTACACCTCACACTCGGTTTTCTAGCTAACCGAAAACTTTAAAACTATACACTTACAATTACACTCTACACCCTCTAAGTATTGGCCTAGTCTGTGTCCTCCTCCTCAAGTGCTCGGATACGACCTCTCCCTAGGTTCGTCAACCGACGCCACTTCTCTTGAATTCGACCCCGTCTCTCACCAACCACTCCTCTCGGTGTACAAGTGTAATACAATGTGAACCTCACAATTAAGCATAATACAACAAATGATTGTTCTCTAATATGGATGAGAACACAATGAAGTTCACACTCAATGTCACAAACCCCACAACCAAAATTATACTATGTATGAAATACTATAAGCTCAATGGTTGTGTGTGAACAATGAGTAATCAAAACTAAACTCAATTATGAAAAACTAGATAGTAGAAATGATAATCAATAATAATTATAAATGAAAGCTAGAATTGAGTTTAGGAAAACTTCTCTAGATGATAAGAGAGAGAGATGAATTGAAGCTCAAACAATGTAGATGATCTCCTCCACTTGTGAAAAACTTCTTCACAAATAGACTCTTTTAAAACCCCAAGGAAATAACCAAAAAAGCCCCTAGAAAAACACAGCTGGAAATAGCAGTTGGAGTCTGAAAGATAGTTTGGCGATCGACCGTGAGAATCGCGTGGTCGACCGCGAGCAACTCCAGAGACAAATTCTGACCACAGAAAAACATCCGGTCGACCGTGGTGGTCGACCGCAAGAGCATCCGGTCGACCATCACGGTCGACCGCAAGCCTCTGAAAAACTTCCTGAGTCTCTGGACTCAGGGGCGGTCGACCGTGGCGGTCGACTGCAAACTGACATATGAAATTCCAGATTTAAAAACTGTTTTCTGATTTTAAAACCCTGTTTAAAAATATCAAACAAATTCTAAAAATTATGAAACTTTGGGAAATGATTGTAGACATGATAATACATATGCCATAAAAACTGATTTTCAAAAAGGACCTCCCAAATAAAAAATATCATCATTTTACAAAATAGTCCAAAACATAAAAATGTGAACATATGAGTTTTGACATTTTAGCTTAACCATGTTTTGAAACAATACAAAATGATTTTATAGACTTGAAGAAAGATGTAAACTATTATTATGAAGTCTATAAATAATGAATATAGTATTTTATCAAAATACACATATAATGCACTAAAACATGATTTCATTGAATTAATAAAATTGATATTGATGAAATCATATATATGCATGTAAGTATGAAACAAAAATATGTTTTCTAATTATATTCAATTGTTTCATATTAAAACTTGAAAATTATCAAACCATAACATATATGTATATATATAACTATATACAAAACCAAAACGTGTATGTGTGTATATGATTGAGCTTAAAGTACTAACACACATAATATAAAACCTAAAACTAAATTTACCCTGTTTGATTGATCTTCGATGAAGCTCTATCTTGGTACACTTGCGGATGAAGCTTGAACTTGAATCTTTAACTTTGAATTACGTAGCCTTCACTCCACAATTCCGCCAACCTCCATTGGATATGATCGTGAATGCACAATTCCATCTATCCTCTAACTTGTTGTTTGCCTAGAATAAATATGAAAATACAAATACTAGACAAACAACATTAAAAGTAAATTATTTGTTAAACATCATCAAAATAAGAAGGTCAACAATCTTCCCCTTTTTGATGATGACAAACAATTTACAAAAAGAATATATGCATGAAAGAAAATGAATATACAATATTGTAATTATCATGCATATAAACAAAAAGAATATACTCATGATATTTCTCCCCCTTTGACAACATCAAAAAAGGGGAAAATAAAAAAATGAAGAGAACGAAAGATCCTCTTACAAATAAGCATGGATGAGTATAAGACAATTATAGGGATTGCTCCCCCTATCAAAATACCATATGGAGTATATGACATAAAGACCAAGGCAAAACATGTGAGCAAGCATAGATGATAAATATGCTAAATATTACTAACATACAAGAGGATAAAGAGAACACATAAAGATATGTCATTATGAAAATAGTGTCTCATTATACTAACATAAAAACCATGTATAAGAATAGATTTATAAAATCAAAAGAAGAGGAACATGAGAATCATGCAAAAAGTTTTCAAATAAAAACAAATCAACCAAAAGAAATCATAAATCAAAGTTTAAATCCAAAAAATGATGTTTGATCAATAAAGAGAACTTTCTTTGTAGGACTTGATCAAACCACTCATAGAATACATTATAAAGCATATATGGAATTTAAATCATCTATTTGTGCTATATAATGAATTCAAAAGAACAAATTAAAACAAAACTTTCATAGTTCAAAAGTGAGATTACAGAACATACAAGAATCATGAACTATGGACTAAAAATCATCTTTAAGAGTATAAAATCAAACCATCATTGATTTTCACAAATGAGAGGCAACCATATCAAGCTCTTGAGCTTGTTTCAACCCATATAAATATTTTAGTACCCGGTAAACAATGTTTGGGAATAAACATCCAATAAATCCGGGGGTTATATAAACACAAACCTCTCATCAAAACAAAACCAATAATTATGAAAACAAAAAAATTTGACCAATAAAAAGAATTGTTTTCATGTTCAAAAGTTTAAAGTATAATTTTTTAAAAATAAAAATACTAAAAATTCTTGGTTTAAAATTTATTTTGGCACCCAAGCATTCTTGGTGCCGGATTATTTAGGGACATGACCCCTATCAATAAAGTTCAAAGCCCTAGGGTTATGAACCCTTTTAGGCGCATGTGGTGCACTAGCACAGTCAAAGCAATAATCACTCAAATGACCCTTTCGATTACAACTTGTGCAATAAAAGAGATCTATTTATTTTTGTGGACCATTAGCTCGTGCACGGGAAACATTTACAAACATAGATGGTCTTTTAAAATTGTTTTGCAAATGAGAAACATCATTAAACAATGGTCTATTTGGAACATATTGTAATTTAGAAGCTTTTTGCATATCATAACAAAATTTTGCAAGATGACCAAACCTACCACAAACATCACATATAAAAACATGTGGTCTACTAAATACATTTGGCAAACGTGATTTTCTTTTCAAATAAAAATAATATTCAGCTAAATGACCAAAATGACCACAATGATCACACTTGAACACACTAGAATGCTTATGATGAACTTTGTGAGAATGAGCATGTGAATGTGTAAGTGCACAAGATGAAGAAGCTACATGAGATGCACAAGGAGCATTAGAATTCTTATGCTTGTATGCATCATAACAAAACTTAGCTAAATGACCTTGACGGCCGCAAATTGAACACTTATAAGTTTTGTTATACATGTGTGCATAATGAGTGGATGTTTTTGACTTAGTCTTGGCACACATATTCATAAGCTTCTTATGATTATTGATGCATGTTTTCAAAGTTGAATCTAAAGATGAAACGTATTTATTCACAAGATTCAAATCATCATTACGCACATATGCATTTTTATTAGAAGTAGAATATAAATAGTTATTTGTAAAAGAAGCAACTTTATTTTTCATGTTCTCTACTTCTAATATGGCATTATCTTTTTCATGAGTTAAACTAGCAATATTTGAGATTAAAGAATCATGAATAGCTTCAAACTTAGAAGCTAATAACTTATGATCGGATTTTAATGCAACATGTTTGCTTTGTAATTCAATAAAATCTTTGTGCAATTTGTTATAGGCATACAATAATTTTTCACTAGCACAAGCAAGTTCATCGCTAGATAAATCATTAATGGATTCGAACTCGCAAACCTCACTAGGGATATCGCCTAGTGGCCGTGTGCATGAAAATGAAGTTCCACATGAACTAGAAGCAGAATCCTCCAAAGCTTGTCGGATCGCCTCCAAATTCCCTTGATGTGCTTCTATAAGTTTCCACAATGTATAAGTACTATCAAAAGAATCAAGCTTATTAGAAAAAGATGAATCGAATGCATTATGTAAAAATTCTAACAAGAGCTTGTTCATTTTAAACATTTGATGATCATTTTTATTCCACTTGGATTTCACTGAAGTGGGCATAATATAAGCATCATCTATAATTTCCCATAAATCAAAGTGTCTAGATTGAACAAAAAGTTTAAATCTAATACACCATTGGGTATAGGGAAAAATATCTAATCTAGGAGCAATATTGATGACATAATCTAAACTAGGTGCACCGTGCATATCCATAATGTATATATGTGCAAGCAAGATAACAATAAAATCACAAAACTAGATTATCACAAAAAGATAACTTGGATCTTTAACTCAAGGTGATTAGACCTTAAATCAAATAGCACCAAGCTCTGATACTAATTGTTAGACCCTAGAGGGGGATGATTAGGGTCTTATACTAATCTAATCCGATTTTATGCCAATTAAAACTAATAACAAGTTATCCTAGCAAGTATAAAATACAACAAGATATATGAGCTAGGATAAGAAATATGAACAAAGAGATATATCCTAGCGATGAGATATACTATGAGATATATACAAGGATATACAACTTAACACAAGGGTGAAATAAACATAAACAAAACAAGAGTGATAGTGTGTAAATAAACAATGCAAACACACAATATGATCACGGAATTCGGACCTTCCGTCATACGTCTCCGTTCCCCACTCCCGGGGAGAAATCCACTATCACAACTAGGTTTTCTACGCTTACCCGAATAACGTTTACACCTCACACTCGGTTTTCTAGCTAACTGAAAACTTTACAGCTACACACTTGCAATCACATTCTACACCCTCTAAGTGTTGGCCTAGTCCGTGTCCTCCTCCTCAAGTGCTCGGATGCGACCTCTCCCTAGGTTCGTCAACTGACACCACTCCTCTTGGATTCGACCCCGTCTCTAACCAACCACTCCTCTCAGTGTACAAGTGTAATACAATGTGAACCTCATAATTAAGCACAATACTACAAATGATTGTTCTCTAATATGGATGATAACACAATGAAGCTCACGCTCAATGTCACAAACCCCACAACCAAAATTACACTATGTATGAAATACTATAAGCTCAATGGTTGTGTGTGAACAATGAGTAAACCAAAACTAAACTCAATTATGAAAAACTAGATAGTAGAAATGATAATCAATAATAATTATAAATGAAAGCTAGAGTTGAGTTTAGGAAAACTTCTCTAGATGACAAGAGAGAGAGAGATGAATTGAAGCTCAAACAATGTAGATGATCTCCTCCACTTGTGAAAAACTTCTTCACAAACAAATTCTTTTAAAACACACTAAACAAACTTTAAAATCCTTATTAAACTTCTTTAAAACATTTCTTAGATTAGTTTGAAGATGAGAGCAAGGGGGTATATATAGCCACCCAAAACCTTAGCCAAAAACCCTAAGGAAATAACCAAAAAGCCCCAAAAAAAACACAGCTGGAAATAGCCGTTAGAGTCTGAAAGATAGTTCGACGGTCGACCTTGAGAATCGTTTGGTCGACCGCGAGCAACTCCAGAGACAAATTCTGGCCACAGAAAAACATTCGATCGACCGTGGCGGTCGACCACGAGAGTATCCGGTCGACTGTCATGGTCGACCGTGATCCTCTGAAAAACTTCCTGAGTCTCTAGACTCAGGGGCAGTCGACCGTGGCGGTCGACCGCAAACTGACATATGAAATTCCAGATTTAAAAACTATTTTCTGATTTTAAAACCATGTTTAAAAATATCAAACAAATTCTAAAAATTATAAAACTTTGGGAAATGATTGTAGACATGATAATACACATGCTATAAAAATTGGTTTTCAAAAAGAACCTCCCAAATAAAAAATATCATCATTTTGCAAAATAGTCCAAAATATGAAAATGTGAACATATGAGTTTTGACATTTTAGCTTAACCATGTTTTGAAACAATACAAAATGATTTTATAGACTTAAATAAAGATGTAAACTATTGTTATGAAGTCTATAAACAATAAATATAGTATTTTATCAAAATACACATATAATGCACTAAAACATGATTTCATTGAACTAAATAAAATTGATATTGATGAAATCATATATATGCATGTAAGTATGAAACAAAAATATGTTTTCTAATTATATTCAATTGTTTCATATTAAAACTTAAAAATTATCAAACCATAACATATATGTATATATATAACTATATATATACAAAACCAAAACGTGTATGTGTGTATATGATTGAGCTTAAAGTACTAACACACATAATATAAAACCTAAAACTAAATTTACCCTGCTTGATTGATCTTCGATGAAGCTCTATCTTGGTGCACTTGCGGATGAAGCTTGAACTTGAATCTTTAACTTTGAATTACGTAGCCTTCACTCCATAATTCCGCCAACCTCCATTGGATATGATCGTGAATGCACAATTCCATCAATCCTCCAACTTGTTGTTTGCCTAGAATAAATATAAAAATACAAACACTAGACAAACAACATTAGAAGTAAATTATTTGTTAAACATCATCAAAACAAGAAGGCCAACACTTGATACATAAAAAAGTATTATTGATATCGTTGAGATCATGACCATCATAATAATAATTGTTGAGCCCTCCAGAGAGACATTGAGGACTTGATATAGAGAGGATACTTAAAGAAGCTTATTTCCTAATGAGGCAGGAGAGAACCCGCTCTCAGGGGACCCGACAGGAGATCTCGCTCCAGGTCGCCTTGCCCTTAATAGCCACCAGATACATGATCGGCTGAGGCCATCAATAGGGGTGTCATCAACACTATCAGCAGCGGCCTCGCCGCGGGTGGGATTATTAACTACGCTCGGAAGAAATATGCCAAGCGAGCATTGCAAGTTAACTTGTGCGATAAGAAGCCAAGGATCGACCAACCCATCTCCTTTGAAAACTCGAATTTGAGAGGTGTTGAAATGCCTCATGATAACCCTCTCATCATATCGGCTGGGATCAATGGCTTCCAGGTTAAGAGGATCTTGGTTGACACCGGGAGTTCAACCGATAATCCTATTTATCGATGCCTTCATCAAATGGGCATCGATAAGTCTAAGTTACAGCCTTGTCAAGGTCCACTCATTAGATTTACTGGACATTCACTTCTACCAGAAGGGACGATCATTCTCCCTATAACGGTTGGTGGATACCCTCGACAGTCCACTATCCAGACCCAATTTGTGGTAATGAACCTTAAGTCGGCCTACAATGTTATTTTGGGAAGAAATGCCCTCAATAAATTGCTGATGATCCCATCTACTTACCACCAGATAGTGAAATTTCCAACTTTTGAAGGAGTTAGAATTGTTAGAAGCAACTAGAAGGAGGCCCGATCTTGTTATCTACTATCAATGAAGGGAAAAGGAATACTGAATACTCTACCCATTGAAAAGAAATGATTCCAAATGGAGAAAGTATTGGAGCAGGAGAGAACAACCTCCATTGAAGAGCTCCACAAAATATCAATTGACCAAGGAGGCATAAAGAAGTTCAAGATTGGATCAAGCCTTGACCAACCACAACAAGGAGATATGGCTATATTTCTACAGAAGAACGCATATGTATTCTCTTAGGGGCCCGAAGACATGCCAGGGATTCCCTCATGAAGTGATGAGTTATGAGCTCTCAATCAATCGATACACCAAGCCGGTTCAATAAAAGAAAAGGTATCTCAGCCCAAAGAGGCAAAAGGCTACTACTAAGTAAGTCGACCGACTCCTTAGAGTCGGCTTCATCAGAGAAGTACAATACCCAAAATGGCTGTCTAATGTGGTCCTGATAGAGAAGTCCCCTGGCAGATGGAGAATGTGTGTGGACTTCACAGGTCTCAACAAAGCTTGCCCAAAAGACCACTACCCCCTTTCTAAGATCGATTATCTTGTGGATGAGAGCACGGGTCATGAATTACTCAGCTTCATGGACACTTTCTCTAGCTACAATCAGATCTTTATGGTAGATCATGACCAGGATAAAACCTCATTCTTTACAGACCAAGGGACTTATTATAAAGTGATACCCTTCGGTCTCAAGAATGCAAACACCACCTACCAGAGGTTGGTCAATAAAATTTTCAAGCCTCGAATCAAATACAACGTGGAAGCCTATGTGGACGACATTCTTTTGAAATCAAAACATGTGGCATATCATATATTGGACCTTGAAGAAACATTTTCCATCCTCTAGCACCACTGCATGAAGCTCAACCCATCCAAATGTGCCTTTGGGGTAAAATCGGGCAAATTCCTCTAGTTTATGATTACTCAGAGAGGCATTAAGATCAAGTTCATTAAGATAGCTTCCATAGACATCTACTTGACCCTTGCACGTTGAAGGATGCCTTGAGGCTAAATAGGAAGATAGTGACACTGTGTCACTTTCTCTCAAAATCCGCTGAGTGTCTCCCATTTTTCAAAATCTTGAGAGGAAGTTAGGAGCTGAAGGAGGGCAAGAGTTGGTCGATCAAATGCAACGAGGCCTTCCAAGACCTCAAGAAGCATTTGAGCACCAGACTACTGTTGAGCCAATCCAGAGAAGGGGAGATATTGTATCTTTATCTGGCCATCTCCACCAAAGCCGTTAGTTCCATCTTAGTTCAAGAAGAGGACAGCACCCAGAAGCCAGTGTACTATGTTAGGCAGATACTAAAGGTGATTGAGATCAACTATATCCTCATTGAGAAAGCCTCTTTCATTCTCATCACCACTGCTAGGAGGCTTCACCCCTATTTACAGGCCCACACCATAGTTGTGCGGACGAGTTTGCCTTTGAAGAAGACGCTTGGTAGCCCCACCACTCCAAGGAAGATGGTCACCTGGTCGGTTGAACTTAGTGAATATAATGTGTAGTTCAAGCTAAGGATGACCATTAAGGCCCAGTCCTTGGCTGACTGCTCGATAGAATCAATCGCAACAGACAATCAATTATCCCCACCTTTGCCTCTCACTCAACCAGAGCCTTCAATATCCCAAGCAGTCAAGATGCTTGCTCCTCGAACGTATTGCACCTCGAGCATTACTCACTAAACTCTTGGTGGTTGCTAAAGGTGGACAGGTTCTCTAGAGAAGGAGGTAGCAGAGCTGGAGTAGTCCTGCGTAGCTCCAATGAGCCGATGCACAAACACTCCATCGCTTTCAATTTTTTCACCTCAAAAAATGAAGCCAAATATGAAGCACTCTTGGTAGGACTTCAATCTACCTTAGCAGTCAAGGCAGAGCTCGTCTACATCCTAGCCAACTCCCAACTTGTTGTCCGCTAAGTAAAAGGAGAGTATGTGGCCAACGACCCAAAGATGATCTTGTACTTGAAGGTGGTCAAAGAGCTACTGAGCAACATCGTAGACTTTAGGATTGCCCAAATCCCCCTGCCCTTAACGCACGAGTGGATGCCTTATCCAAGCTTGGGTTAACTAGCTTAGGAAGCTCATCAGAACCTGTATACACAGACATTGTTAAGCACCCAAATTACAGAGAATTTGAACCCGGCCATGTAGATCGAGATAATTACGGAACCCTATTAGATGGATCCACTCATCTAGTACCTAACAGGGAGGACCTTACCAGAGAATGCTTTTGAAGTGAAGAATCTACAGAGGAATGCCAGAAGTTATTTAATACTTGATAACTAGCTTTGATGAATGTCGTACTCCACCAATAGTGTGGGTACCTATCTCCGATGTCTCCGGTCGGCAAATGCCAGTTATGTTCTTCGAGTGATTCATGAAGGAACTTACGGGAATCACCAAGGAGCCCAAACTCTTGCCCAAAAAGTTATTCATCAAGGATATTATTAGCCCACCATCTTGGCTAAATCTAGGAGGCTCGTTTCCTAGTGTAAGAAGTGCCAGTTTTTCTCAAGCATACTCTGAGCCTCAGCCACCAAGCTCACCTCCATCCTGAGCCCAATTTCATTTACCCAATGAGGGATGGATCTGTTGGGACCTCTCCCCATAGGATCTGGGCAGCAAAAATTGTTGATCTTCGCCATTGACTATTTCACCAAATGGATCGAGGCCGAGCCATTAGCCAAAATTGGTGAGAGCAACATCACTAATTTTTTGTGGAGGTCTATTGTCTACTGATTCGGTATTTCCCTCTCTTTCATCACCAACAATGGTACTCAATTCAACAACATGGGCTTTAGAAGTTTTTGTGAAGAATGGAATATTCAGCTCAAATTCACTTATGTCACACATTCAAAATGCAATGGACTCTCATAAGCTGCCAACAAATGTATGCTCTAATCTTTAAAGAAAAAGGTACGCAAGGCAATTGGGAATTGGGTCAAAGAACTGTCGGGAATACTATGGTTTTATCGCACTACTCATAAAGCTCCAAGCGGGAAACCAATTTCAAGCTAGCTTATGAAGCTGAGGCGGTAGTCTATTAAATCCCAAACCCATATTTATCAGTGACAGCTTACCTCCTTAGGAGAAGGAAGACATCATATCCCTTATTCGAGAGTATATTGATGTCTTCGCATGGAATTATGAGGACATGCCCGACCATGATCCTCAAATCGCCATGCATCGCCTCAATATCGGTTCAAACGCCAAACCCATCAAATAGCAGTAGAGACAGTTTCATCCACAAATCATGGAGTCAATCGAAACCGAAGTGAAGAAGTTAATCGAATCGAGCTTCATCAGAGAAGAACAACACCCTGATTGGGTGGCTAACATTGTTTCAATCCTAAAGAAGAACAGAAAGATCTGCATCTACATCGACTTTAGAGACCTCAATGTTGCATGTCCCAAGGACGAATTCCCTTTGCCCATCACGGATATCATCATTGACAACACCTGTGGTTTCAAGAGAATGTCCTTCTTGGATGGATTTTCAGAGTATAATCAGATCAAGATGCACCCTGAAGACAAGAAGCACACTTTATTCAGGACTCCAATAGGGGTATACTATTACACAGTCATGCCATTCGGATTCAAGAACGTCAGTGCAACCTATCAACGTGCTATGAGCATGATCTTTAGAGATCATCTATGAAAGACAGTTGAATGCTACATGGATGACCTGTTCATGAAGAGTCCCGACAAAGACGATCACCTTCAAGACATGAGAGTTATGTTCAACCTCATGCGGTCCCATCATCTAAAGATGACCCCACGAAGTCATTCTTAGGCATGATGAGTGGCAAGTACCTCAGTTTCGTCATCATGACGAAAGGAATCCACATCGACCCGGACAAGGTGCGAGCTATCCAAGAGCTCCAATCACCTAGAAATCTCAAGGAATTGAGAGGACTACAAGGACGTTTGGCCTACATCCGAAGATTCATCACAAATCTTTCGGGCAAGTGCCAACCCATCTCTAAGCTGATGAAAAAAGGTGTTTCCTTCGTATGGGACAAGCCTTGCCAACAAGCTTTCGAGGAGATCAAAAATTCTCTCTCGAATCCACCAGTCCCGACGGCCCTGGTCTCAAGCAAACCCTTCCTGATCTATGTACGGACAATGGATCATTCTCTCGGCACCTTCTTAGCATAGAACGACGATGCCGACCATGAGCAGGGTGTTTGTGGAAAAATTTACAGTAAAAGAAACGAAGGAAAAATTGATTTGTATTCCTTTGATCTCAATTACAATTAGATTCCCTGATTACAAAAGAGAGGAGAATGAATTCGATTCTCCCCTTTGTTTAATTCTAGGTTCTTCACGGTGGCGATGGAGTGCCTCCTTTGAATGCTTGAGTCGAATTTGCTCTCTGTTGATGATCCGATGTTTGATTCACTGGAACGATGTCTTCTCCTCACGATTTAACGTTGTGGAGAACTTGCGTGGCAAGTTTGAAACTCTGGACGAGTTGATAACTCTGAATGAGTTGGAAGCTCTTGAAAAAGAGTTGATTTGAACCGAGAATCGGTTCTTAAGCCAAGGCCGAAGGCTTCAAGGAATGCCCCAAAGGGTGAATGTCGATCTCTCAATCTATGATGCTCCAAGATCTCCCCCTTTGCTGCCAAGTCCTAGATCCGAAAAATACCAGCCCCAGGATCAAAAAGCTAGATTCGAACTAAGCTGATTTCTTAGTTATTTATAGAGGATAAAGGGGTGTAACCGTCCCCTTAATTCGCTCCTAAATGGGGATAATGGGATGTAACCGCCCCTTAAATCACTCCTGAGTGGAGTTATGATCCCCTCATATCGTGGGAAACAATTTTAAAACCGTTCAACTCGTGTTTGAATGAGTCAAACTCAAAACCCACGTTCTGGCATGAATTCTGCGTTCGAACGCAGTATCTGGAAATTTGGACGCAGTGTCTGAAAGCTCGGACGCATCGGCTGGAAGCTGCGTTGGCAGTTTATTGGAAGCTGCGTTTGCGATCGAACATGAGCTGCGTTGGCAGCCGGATCTGAGCTGCGTTTGCAGCTTTTAGAGTTGCGTTGGCGGCCGAATATGAGCTACGTTAGCAACCGGATCTGAGCTGTGTTTGTAGCTTTTGGAAGCTGCGTTTGGTAGCGGATGGCAGCTGCGTTTGGCAGCGGATGGAGGCTGCATTTGAGCTGCGTTCGTGGCTAGAACGCGGTGCGTCTTGATGCTGGTACGCGGGGAGGACTTCCACGTCTTGGTTTGAAGAGACCGTCGATTTGTAGTTGTTTCTGTCAGAGCGTTGCAAAGATCGTTATTTTGTAATCTTTGTTTTAGCTCTTTGATATGTGAGAGTCAAATTGTAACTCCTGATGTTGATTATGAAGGCTGTTGATTAGAGCTTTCATCAGTTGTCGTGAAGATCGTCAGATTGTAACCTTCAGCGATCTACGTGAAAGTCTTCAAATTGTAGCCTTCTGGAAGTCGTCAGATTGTAACCTCCATCATCGGTGTTTGATGGGGAATCAGCTATCTATTGTGATTTTTAGACAGCCTACAGAACCCCCTCCAAAGTTTTCAAAAGTTCGTAGTTGTCTGGGATGAATTTTCGGAATACTTTGGATCTAAACTCTGATCTTGGAGCTGTTGATTCTTTGTGGTAAAGGATTTGTTCTCTGCACTTGCTTCGATGGCATCTTCGTTGAAGGGATTTGCCACGTAGGACCTGTGTGAAGGTATGCGTCATAATCCTGCTTCTGGAGTGTGGGGGTGGACCCTGCATTTTGAACTTGAGATGCGGGTCTCATCCTTGCATGTTGAATTTGGAACACGGGTGTGACCTCGGTGTTCGGTTTTTGCATCGCGGGTCTGACCTCAACGTTTTGACTTAAGACATGGAAGTGGCTTCCATGTATTTTTGACTAAGTCTTTGAGACTTGTCTTTGGCTCATCTGTTTTAAGTCTCGGCTCACATCCATTAAGCTGATAGGCCTACAAACATGCATAGGATTTTTGGCAAACCCTCAGCCATCAACGGATTTGATAAGCTTTTACCGACTACTGTTTGAGTCGGACTAGCATTGGATTGTCTAAGTCCGTTCCACATGTAACGTTGTGCTAAGAGAATGGACCCTCTTAGAATTGATGCTATGATTTTGAATACATAGACTTTGTCATTTTCACGGGAAAGGACTAATCGGCAACGCGTGTTAGACGTAGGCTTATCTCTAATTAGGGATCGAGATAAAGTCCCCCATGCGTGTGAGGCATGGATTTTGATGTCTTTTTCACAATAAAAGACTAACCGGCAACGCGTGTTAGGCATAGACTTATCTCAAATTAGGGATCGAGATAAAGTCCCCCATGCGTGTAAGGCATGGATTCAGAGATTATTAATTTAATGATAATCACTGGCTACGATATTAAATACATAGACTTTGTCGTTATTTCTTCCTGTGTTACTTGAAACACTGAAAGAAAGTTGGAAGCGCCAGAGGTGTAATACTTGGCATGAATTTTCACCTAGAGTGAAATTCAGAAATTTTCTTTATTATCACTAGGATAATTCCAGAACATGTTTAATCCGCTGGGGATTTTATAATGAAGACTTGCTATTCTTGTTGAAAAAGGATTAACAAGTTCATTAGGGGGGTTTGACTGTTAGAGGTGTGATGTTAACCTAACAGAAATTTGTTGCGATTGGAGCAACTTGTGGACTTATCATCCTATTGAAAAGGATTAAAAAGTGGATTTTGTCAGATGTGTGATGTTAACTTGACGGGAATTTGTTGCGATCGGAGCAACTTTATGGACCTATCATCCTATTGACGATGATTGATAAGTGGATTTTGTCAGAGGTGTTTTGTTAACATGACAAGATGAATATTGCGATCGGGATAATTTTGAGGACCTATCGCTCTATTGACGAGAGTCGATAAGTTGATTTTGTTAGAGGTGTGGGATTAACGTGATAAGAATAATATTGCGATCGGGGCAACTTTGAGGACCTATCGCTCTACTGAAGAGAGTCGATAAGTGGATTTTGTTGTCAAAGTGTGATGTTAACTTGACAGGAATTTATTGCGATTGGAGCAACTTTGTGGACTTATCATCCTATTGACGAGGATTGATAAGTGGATTATCAGAGGTATGGTGTTAACATGATAAGAGAATGTGTTGCGATTGGAGCAACTTTGTGGACTTATCATCCTATTAACGAGGATTGATAAGTGGATTATCAGAGGTATGGTGTTAACATGACAAGAGAATGTGTTGCGATTGGAGCAACTTTGTGGACTTATCATCCTATTGACGAGGATTGATAAGTGAATTTGTCAGAGGTGTAATGTTAACATGACAAGAGAATGTGTACTTGTGATTTGCACAAAGTCTTGGGAATTAGCGTCTCGCTGGGGAGACTTGCTAGGTGAGTTTATCATCAGAAGCGATGAGTTTTGATACTTGTGATCTGAATAAGATTTTGAATACTTAGTGTCTTGTTGGGGAAGATTACGATTTGAGCAATTTTGAAGACCTATCATCCTATTGACAAAGATTGATAAGTTGATTGTCAAAAGTGTATTGTTAACGTGACAAATTAGGAGTGATGCAAGCTGCATTCATACTCTGTGGGGGTGATGATTGTCAAAAGTGTAATATTAACTCAACGATGTGAAAGATTCGTTACTCTTAATCCAGTGAATTCCAAGTAACCAACCCCCAGTCTTGATTAAGACTTAGCAGGGGAATAAAAAGAGGTAGACAAGGCACATCACCTGGTAGGCCATTATCTGATGAGTTTGACTATCAGAGGTAGATGTGATAGTTTTGTGGATCTGCCATCCTATTTAAGAAGATTGGCAAGTTGATGGACTATCAGAGGTAACTGTTAACATGATAGTTTTTGTGGATCGGCCATCCTATTGAAGAGGACTGGCAGGAGAATTTGAAGGAAATGGACTATCAGAGGTAACGGTTAACGTGATAGTTTTGGTGGACCCGCCATCCTACTTGAAGAGGATTGGTGGGGGAATTTGGAGGAAATAGACTATCAGAGGTAATGGTTAACGTGATAGTTTTGGTGGACCCGCCATCCTACTTGAAGAGGATTGGTGGGGGAATTTGGAGGAAATGGACTATCAGAGGTAACGGTTAACGTGATAGTTTTTGTGGACCCGCCAACTTGATAGTTTTGATAGATTTCATAGTTGACAGAGGTATTCTATTGAACATGACAACTCAGAAAATTTATTACTCATAATCCAATGAACTACAAATAAACCAACCCCCAGTCTTGAACAAGTGCAGGGGGAAAAAGGATAGACCTGGCACATCGCCTAGTGGGCTATTATCTAACGAGTTTGACTATCAGAGGTAATTGTTAATGTGATAGTTGTTAGACCTGCCATCCTAATGAAGAGGATTAGCTTCAGTGGCAGTAGTATCTTCCCCTTCTGACTGAGAAGATTAAGCTTGGTCCGATTGCTCCGGTGGATCCTGCCTACTTTGTTCTTCAGCTTTGACCCTGACAATAATCTTTTGAGCCTGTTCGCCTTGAGAAATTAGTTGTCTCCAGGAATAATATTCTGTAACCCTCATTTATGTTAGAAGGTCGGTCTGCAAGTTATGTCGACAGGTCTCCACTAAGGTAGACTGTGACATACCTGTCGGGCATCGAAGAGCCATGCTTCGGAACCTTTTGACGAAGGCTTTGACGGATTCCCTCTTCTTCTGCTTAGTGGCGAGAAGGGTATGGATGAAGACTTCTGTATCCTCTTCAAAGAATCTTAACAGGAACAGTCTCTCTAGATCTGCCCACTTTTGGATACATCTCGTAGGCAGCTTCCTGAACCATTCAAAGGCAACTCCTTTGAGGGTGCCAATGAACAATCGAGCCAGTATGACGTTGTTTGATATCACATTCCCAGTCCGTGACATGAAATGATAAATATGGTGGTTCGGTGTTCCCGTGCCGTCAAAATTTTGTATCGTCGGGACTTCGAATTTTGGAGGATAAGGGGCTGTATCCCATTCGGCAGGATAGGGTCTGACAACTCCCTCATCTTGGAGCTCACTTCTGTTAGCAATGATATTAAGGCGGGCTTCCAATTCTTCTATTTTGGCAGACTGAAGATTCTGCTCATTCTCCGTCTCTCTTCCTTCATCAGAGGAAGATTCCAGGTTGTGGGCTTCTTGTTCAGAAGCCGTGTCATCAATCACTTTTCCCTCCCCTTTGCTTGTGTGAGGTTGGGATGAAGACGTTTTTTTCTCTTCGGGGGGATTCTTGCCTAGGTGGCGAATCTGTCTTCTGAGATTTGCTCTTGTTTGCGACGAGTTGAGTCAACAGGGCTAGGAGTTCATTGATGGCCTCCTGCTGAGATTTGAGCATGGCCTCTTGTTCATCAAGTCTCTTCGCAAGATCTTCATGGTTTTCTGTCACATAGGCGGAGCTCTCATGTTCAACAAAAGAGCTTGATGATTGAAACTCTGCAATGGCTGGGTGTTCATCATCGGAATTAGTTCCTCTGGCTAACCTCCGATAGTTGACAGGGGGAATGGCTCATGTTCGCGTCCGAGTGCGTTGATAGATTCCTTCAAACTCGTTAGCAATTTCTTTGACGGTCGGTGAACGACTAGTCTCAGAGTCATCGGAACTACGACCTGAGGCTTTCCCTCTGCCGATCATGTTGATAGTGACCCTAGGATACTCGGTCTCTGGAGACTTCTTCATGTGAGAATGTCGCTGTTGGTTGGGCAAAGCAACGTTCATAAATTGGCCGAATAGTTTGGCCGCATATGAGCAGCACTGACATCCTGAGAGGACCATATGAATTAGTCGTTCACATTGGAATGAATGAATGTCTTGTTGCATCGGTCTTTCTCTCGATATGAACTCTCTCAAATCTGTTGTGAAGATTCGAGGAGAATTACTCACTGTTTGTGAGGTTTGAATTGGAACCCTCAGTCCATGATTGGACAGGACTGGTTCTTGGTGAACATGAATCTGGTTGAGATGCCTTGGATCCATGAACTTCTTATATCCGCCCCTCAATTTAATCGTGCTACGCAGAGTATTCGGGGGTCTAGGGGGTGGCGCGCCCCTGGCCGGGGGGTCTGGGGTAGCGCCCCGAAGCTCCACGGTATACACCAGGTCTTGTATTGGATATCCTTACCCGAACGCATACATGGGCTCCAGGTGTTGCTGGTGAAACGCGGTCCTGAGGGATGCGTTTAGCTTAGCTTATGCAGAGCTCGTGTTGAGACTCAAAAATGTGGAGCTCGCTTGATTGGAGGATTGACTATTTTGGAGTTGTGCCGAAGCTAAGTCCTCTCCTTCAGAGAGGGGACTGTATGAACAGTGCAACCCCCAAGGGAGACAGTCCTTCAACGAGTTAGCCACCATTGGAGCTTTAGTCTCCTTGAATACTTTGCGGATCTTGCGCATAGCCCTAGAGCTGAAGGATCCGGATGAGAGGGTCTCCTCAAACTTGGCTTGATCAAACTCAACAATAAGAGTTTTAACAGGAGTTCTAATAAGATGAACGTCGGATTGCGCCACCACTTCTTCGTCAGAGAATCTAGTCCCCAGCGGAGTCGCCATCTTTTGTTTGTGGAAAAATTTACAGTAAAAGAAATGAAGGAAAAATTGATTTGTATTCCTTTGATCTCAATTACAATTGGATTCCTTGATTACAAAAGAGAGGAGAATGAATTCGATTCTTCCCTTTGTTTAATTCTGGGTTCTTCATGGTAGCGATGGAGTGCCTTCTTCGAATGATTGTGTCGAATTTGCTCTCCGTTGATGATCCGATATTTGATTCACTGGAACGATGTCTTCTCCTCACAATTTGACGTTGTGGAGAACTTGCGTGGCAAGTTTGAAACTCTGGACGAGTTGATAACTCTAAATGAGTTGGAAACTCTTGAAAAAGAGTTGATTTGAACCGAGAATCGATTATTAAGCCAAGGCCGAAGGCTTCAAGGAATGCCCCAAAGGGTGAATGTCGATCTCTTAATCTATGATGCTCCAAGATCTCCCCCTTTGCTGCCAAGTCCTAGATCCGAAAAATGTCAGCCCCAGGATCAAAAAGCTAGATTCGAACTAAGCTGATTTCTTAGTTATTTATAGGGGATAAAGGGGTGTAACCGTCCCCTTAATTCGCTCCTAAATAGGGATAATGGGATGTAACCGCCCCTTAAATCACTCCTGAGTGGAGTTATGATCCCCTCGTATCGTGGGAAACAGTTTTAAAACCGTTCAACTCATGTTTGAACGAGTCAAAGGCAAAACCCGTGTTCTAGCATGAATTCTGCGTTCGAACGCAGTATCTGGAAATTTGGACGAAGTGTCTGAAAGCTCGGACGCATCGGATGGAAGCTGCATTGGCAGTTTATTGGAAGCTGCGTTTGCGATCGAACATGAGCTGTGTTGGCAGCCGGATCTGAGCTGCGTTTGTAGCTTTTGGAGCTGCGTTGGATGCCGAATATGAGCTGCGTTGGCAGCCAGATCTGAGCTGCGTTTGTAGCTTTTGGAAGCTGCGTTTGGCAGCGGATGGCAGCTGCGTTTGGCAGCGGATGGAGGCTGCATTTGAGCTGCGTTCGTGGCTATGAACGCGGTACGTCTTGATGCTGGTACGCGGGGAGGACTTCCACGTCTTGGTTTGAAGAGACCGTCGATTTGTAGTTGTTTATGTCAGAGTGTTGCAAAGATCGTCGTTTTGTAATCTTTGCTTTAGCTCTTTGATATGTGAGAGTCGTCAAATTGTAACTCCTGATGTTGATTATGAAGGCTATTGATTAGAGCTTTCATCAGTTGTCGTGAAGATCGTCAGATTGTAACCTTCAGTGATCTACGTGAAAGTCTTCAAATTGTAGCCTTCTGGAAGTCGTCAGATTGTAACCTCCATCATCGGTGTTTGATGGGGAATCAGCTATCTATTATGATTTTTAGACAGCCTACACAGGGCATCTACTACTTGAGTAGGACCTTGCAGGGAGCCAAATGGCGATACCCCATGGTTGAAAAGGAATATCTAGCCTTGGTGTTTGCAATTCAAAAAATATGACACTACTTGGTCAGCCAAACCCTTCATATCGTCTCCCAGATGAATCCCATCCAAGTCTTTATGACACAGCCCGGGTCCTTGAAATGGTGCCTCACAAGGTGGGCGCTCTTGCTATCTCAATACGACATCCACTTCATGTCGCAGAAGTCTATCAAAGGACAAGCAATCTGTGATCTCATGGCCAGTCACCCGCTCGAGTTGAAGACTAACCTGTTCGAGGATATGCCGTATGAAACCTACAAGGTCAATGCAACCTCGTAGGGAGAAGTCTGGTGATTATACTTCGACGGCGTATCTCGCATGGACACAAGTGGGTCTATCATCGCAGGTGCGGGGGTGATCTTGGTTTCTCCACAAAACCATGTATTACCTCGAGCCTTCTCATTGACCGAGCCGTATACCAACAACGTGGCTGAGTACAATGAGCTACTTATCGGACTCGACTTTGTCAAGGAGTTAGGGGTGAAACACCTTGAAGCCTACGACGACTCTCAACTCATTGTCAAGTAGGTGACAAGAGAATATGAAGTCAGAAATGACTGCTTGATCCCGTGTCACCAAGTGGCCATCAAGCTAGCCGAATCATTTGATAGCTTCCATATCGAGCACGTGCTCCGTTCTAAGAATACGCATGTAGATGCATTAGCATCATTAGAAGATAACCTAGCCTAGCTGCAAGGAACAAGCCAACACGTTATCATCGCAAGCCGACAACTCTACCAAGCGGGGTATGCTCTGGAGGTGAGTGCAACTTACGAGGCTATGTGTTAACTCGAGTTGAGAGATTAGTGTTTTCCAATCATCGACTACGCCTTATACGGGTTGCTACCTGAAGACGTAAAGGAGCAAGATTTTGTTCACAGATACGCTCCATGATTCTACTATGATTTGACAATAAAGATGTTGTATCGTAAGTCCTACGACGACATGTTGCTTTAGTGTCTCTCAATGACAGAAGTGCAGGAAGCCTTGTGGGAAGCCCATGATGGTACCTGCGACGCTCACCAATCCGGACCTAAGCTCTAGGATCTCTTGCGAAGTGTGAGCTATTATTGGCCAAGAATGACCAACGACGTTGTCGCTTATGCCAAACATTGTCATCCGTGTCAAATCCAAGCTAACTACATTCACAAACCACCCGAAGACCTACATCCGATAGCGACTTCATGACCGTTTGAGACATGGGGGATGGATGTCGTCAGACCGATATCTCCACCATCAGCCAAAGGCCATCACTTCATCCTTGCGATAACCGACTACTTCTCTAAGTGGACCACAGTCGTTCCCTTAAGAGAAGTCAAAACTAGTGATATGATCAAATTCATAAAACATCACATTGTCTACCGATATGGCATTCCAATACGTATCATTCATGATAACTGATCATAATTTGTTAGTCATGCATTCACTCGGTTCTGTGACAAGTTCAGGATATAGAACCTCACGTCCACGTCATATAATCCATCAGCAAATGGACTAGATAAGGCTTTGAATAAGACAATCATCAAGATCTTGACCAAGCTGACATCCACCAGCAAGTGCGACTGGAATGAAAAACTCGGTGAAAGTTTGTGGGTGTATCATACCACGGTTCGTACACCTACTGGTACCACACTATATTCACTGGTATACAGTTGCGAAGCTGTACTACCACTAGAAATTCAGATCCTGTCCCTATGCATCGCACTCACAATGGGGATGACGACTGAAGAGAGTCATCAATGACGTCTTGCAGAATTAGAGGCGTTAGATGAGAAGGGACTCAAAGCTTAACAACACATTGAGTTTTATCAGCCCGAATATCCAAGGCTTTCAACAAGAAAGTCAAGTACAGATCCTTCAATGAGGGAGAGCTGGTTCTCACAGTTCGACGACCCATGATCCTCAAATCCAAGAAGAAAAATAAAGTCTAACCCAAATAGGAAGGTCCATTTGTAATAAAAACAGTCTATTCAAATGGAGCTTATCGCCTCATCAAACCGAATAGCGACAAGATCCTGATGCCTATCAACGGTAAATTCCTAAAGAATTACTACTCATAGTCTCCATTCAATTCTCTCTTTACTCCGACAAGTATACGAGTATAAACTACTTCTCTATTTACTCCGACAAGTATACGAGTATAAAGTGCTTCTCTCTTTACTCCGATAAGTATACGAGTATAAACTGCTTCTCTCTATCCTCCTACTAGTGCATGAGGCTAAACTGGTCTTTACCTCTGACTGGTATATGAGGTTAAACTACTCCCTATGCTTCCACTTCGGTCAAACCATCCTACAGTTAGGACCAAAGCCAAAACCTTATCTCGATTCATTCCACAAACAAGAGGTCCACCAAATTGAGCGGTCAAACCTTTAAACAGTTAGGATCATCTCAAACCCCTACTTGGTGAAACCTCCAGATAGTTAGGGCCAAAGTAAAAATCCCCTATCAATCCTCTCTAATAGGATGGTGGGTCCATAGAATTATCATGTTAACGATTACCTCTGATAGTCGACTTCATCATTCCCGCAAATGGCATTGTATGATCAGTCATCACACTCATACATCCTTGAATGATCTGATCTATTCTGTAAGTTCTAATTTTCTTAGAACAATCGATGGGTAATAGGCTACCATGTGATGGCTTCTACATCAATCAATCGTCCTTGAACGATTTGATTATCCCAATACCGTCATTCACGCAAATGACGATGTTCATCGATAATGGCCTACTAAGTGATAATGGCAACCTACCAAGCGATGAGTCATTATTCGGGCCCTCTCCCGGTCGCTCAGGTAAGTGATCGGTCATTCCGGGATAAGTTGTTACGCTTAACGACACAACGCAGCCTAATTACTACTCAACGGTTGTAATTAACACAACCCAACGCCTCGAAGGGCTAAGGGTAGGAAAGAAATTTTAGCATTAAGTCTAAAAGAATCTTTTTAACAACTCATCATACTGAGGGAAATAGTATAGCTAGCCTGATTCAAACGGTAATCGGTAAAGGTGAATCAAACCCGTTGATAGCTGAGGGTTTACTAAAAATTCTAGGTGTTGGTCAATAAAAAATATATATGCACACAAAGCATTGAAAGCAATAAGCGGACAACGAAAGCATAATTTCATTCATCAAGAAGAGTGTTGACAACACATTCGAACAAAGTTACGAAAAAACGTTCGAACAAAGTTTAAAAATATACATCCGGGCCATGTCAAAACCTCTTCAATCACGACTCGGCATCTCGAATCGTTCTCTTGTACTCCCTATCCAAGGTGGCGAGGACCTTCCGGCGAATGTCTTCCTCGGTGAGCGAGACGACGTTGTGGAGCTTATGCCTCACCGCTTCTAGAGCTTGACTTTTCTCCTCGAATTGGGTAGTAATCAGATGCCGCCGATTCTCGATCTCCTCCAGCTCTTTCAATGCTCGTTCGGGAGCCGACTCCTTAACAACCAAAAAATCTTGCAATTCGGTGATGGTGTGCTTTGCATTTGGGCCGCATCTGCCAAAAAGGCGCTGGTCTTCTGATGCTCCTCGGCCACCTCCTCACCTACTGCAGTAGCTCGCTCCACCTCTTTCGATAGCTTGGTCTCCTCGGCCATGGCCTCATCTAGGAATTGCTCCTATTCCTTCATAATAGATTGAGCATTTTCAGCAACCAGGGCAACCGTATCCTTGGAACAAAGGGCGAGTAGTTCCTGAACGTCTCTTTCCGCCGCTGCCAAGCACCTTTGGAAGGGAGAAGCCACATCTGCACCCATCAGCATGCTTAGTTCGTCCAGATACATGTGCAAGTATGACCTGAACTGGTCGAAAGAGCATCCTTCATCTAAAACCATTTGGATGCTATCGCAGAGGCAGGTTTGAAAATTCTCGATGGTCCGCTCCATGACTATTTTGTTGAAACGAGAAGAAGGAGAAAGAGGAACATCTTTGGTAGGCTGAACGCCGGATGCGACGATCATCAGAGTCGACGATTCTCCTTGAATGGCCTCCTCATCTTGAAAATATGCATCTTCTGGTTAGTGCTGCTCTGTGGTGAGAGGCTCCCTCTCCCTGAGTAAGCGCCTCTTCTCAAGTCGGGGATCCCTCTTCCTGAGTAGGTGCCTCTTCTTGAATCAGCACCTTCTCTCCCTGAGTAAGCGCCTCTTCTCGAATCGAGGACTCCTCTTCTTGAAGGGAAGCCTCTTCTCAAATCGATGCCTCCTCTTCCTGAAGTGAAACCTCTTCTTGAGTCGGCCCCTTCTCTCCCTGAATTAGCGCCTCTCCTGGAATCGGCGCTTTTTCTCCTCGAACTAGTGCCTCTTCAATAAGAACTGGAGACTTGATAGGGGAGCCCACTTGTTGAGAACCATGTGGATGAGTTGAGGTGGTGACCCTCACACATACGGATGTCAGCAGATTGGTCCATTGGTCGACGGCCTTAGGAGTCATCCCGACTGCAAACGAAATTGACAAAGTAGGTGTTAGTTTGTATACTGAAATGACATCCATAGAACCAAAAGTTAACAATTCAGAATACCTGAGATGGGATTCGTAACCTCTAAGGCCAGTTCACGAAGAGGAAAAGCTGACCCATCCTCATAATGAGCCCAGAAGGCATCATCCACGATGGCATCACTATCACCGGGATGATCGACGTCCTCCTTCTCCCCCTTTTCATCTTCAGAAGAGACGATGACAGTAACATCTATCACCCCTGCATAAAGCCAGAACAAACATGAGACGGTCGGATTCAACTTTATGATTAAAAGAGGAATAAAAGGAATTTATACCTTCCGGAATGATCGGTTGAATATCTTTAGCCTTGATAGTCGAGGGAATCGCGGCGGTAGGAGGAGCCACTTCCAAGCTTGGTTTAGGATCAGGTATGGCGTGACCCTCCCTCGCTTCGCCAGTTGTCGCCACCTCATCATGATAAGCCTTCTTAGTCACCTTTTCATCAGAAGTCCCAACGTCTGCCTCCCGTGGACATTTTAGCAAAATTGGGAGATCAGGAGCAAAAGCCGGCATTTGCAAATGTTTGGCAATATAACCTCTAAGTTTCTCCAGGAGTGCCCCTACTCGAGCTAGCTCTGCTGTCATTTCGGTATCTCTATAAGGGGGTAGCTGAGTGAGCTCATACGGGGCTTGAAACTCTGTGCCCGAGAAATCTCCCAACTCCTCGTAGAGCTCCTCATAAGTTCCCGGGTCTTGTTGAGGAACCTCTTCAGATACCGCGGCTCTGTGCTCTTCCCACCTTGGTGCGCAAGGGACTCCTCCTGAGTGACGCCTCTGCACCGTCAGACAAGATTCATGGGGATTGAACCCCTCAGGGATTGCACTTGCGCTCCTATACCACTTACAAGATGTAAGTGTATGGCGGAGCGTGCACTCCCTGAGTAGCAGCTCGAAACGGGCTCCAGTACATCCCACATGGATCTAGAACTAACCCCACACACCATCAATCAAACTCCCTTCAAAACTCAACTAGGGGTTGATATTCCCCATATATAATTGGTCGTACCCGAACTGGCGAGCAAAACGAGTAAGGAGATTTGGCTCCATATAGCAGGTTGAGCCCGTCCGGAGGATGTGATAGCTTGGTTGAATGTTGACCAGTCATCAGAATCCACCTAAAGATAAGGCGGTGCGGTTATTTCCTGATGGCGCGTCCCAAAGAGACTCGTCAAATCCTCCACCCGGGAAGTACGGGAAGAATCGGTAGAAGTTGTAGTTGCTGAAGAAAGACAAAGCTTTCCTCATATCAACAATTTGCTTATACTTCCACGATGAATTCTCTAGCCGTTGAACGAAGGAAATTAGCTTCCCTTCCTGACGTACAGCCGGTGCACTCATTAAGCACTCACAGTGCTGCATGAACCATACTATCAGATCCGTATACGACAGGCTGACACGGGGATTGGGAGTTTCGGGTACTTCTTCTCCTCCCTCCTCTTCCACGTACGACACGTTACAGAATTGTGTCGTCAACGTACGGTGCCCGCTTTGATTGCACACTACCATGGCTGGCACCAATGCATAAGATCATCCGTAGGCCAAACAGACCATGAGATAGACGACCTCTAGTAGGATCGCCTCAAAAGAGTGTATGGGAACCACACATCTTTTTAACCACAACATGAGGTACCCGACAAGCAAGGCCTTAGCTGATATCGGGTTCTTAGCCTGATTGTGGAACGATTGAAAGGTCGTTCCCACCTTGAACCCTCCTTCATCATGTTCAAGGGTTTCTAAGACATTACCTCAAATATTCTCTTCTCCACCTCCACCTGATCACAAGGGTTTAACGGCAAAATCGGCATCTTCTTGTCATCGATGTTCTAAAATAGGTAATCAGCCCAATTCTTGTGACTGATTCTGGGAGTCCTCTTCTTCTTGCCCTTGTGGTCTACTGCCCCAATGGTGTTCAGACAGATGTGATAATGACAGAGAAGTTCCCAGAGGGTCTCCATCGCTGGGGGGAAGCATGTCGCAAAGAGACTCGATCTCTCGCTGGCCTGGAATGTATTCTTCATAGGGGAAGTCCCCCATCGACAATCCCAACACTTTGTACATCTCATGAAGCGCCAGACCCAATTCTCCATTCGGTGTGAAAAATGTATTGTTGTCTGGGCAGTATAGCTCCAATATGCTTTGGAACTGGGGGACGTTGATCTCTAGGTCATGTTGTGTGGCCCCGATGGCAGAGTACAACTCTGTACTTGTAATGACCATATATTTTCGATAATAGTTTAAATATTTTTTTAGTATTTTAAATTATTAAATTATTATTTTTAAAAGAGTGTTTATATTTTCTTAATTTTTAGAATTTTTTATGATTTAAAAATCCGATTTTATATTTATTTTAATAATTTTGTTAATTGTAAATTTAATTATTACAATAAAACTTTTAAATTAATATTTGATTTTTTTTATTTTTTATTAAAATTATTTTATAGTAATTATTCCCCTAATTATCTCCCTAACCCTAATCCTTCCTATATAAATATTTTTCTCTCTCTCTCGTTCTCGACTCTCTCTCCCTCTCCTCTTCTAGCCGCAAACAAACACCGCCACCACTCCTCTCCGCCTCTCTCCCTTCCTCAACCTCCACCATCCAGGCCTCTAGTGCCTCTGATCCTCTCTCCTCTTTGCCAACTCCAGTATTTTGGAATAAAAGATTATTTTGAATTCTTATAATAATAAATAATTTAAAAGGAGTTATTTTGAAAAAGGGTTTATATTGAATAAGTATATGAGAAAATAATTTAAAGGAAATTATTTTGGAAAAAAGTTATTTTATGAATTATATAGATGCTGTTCATAATTTATGACTCTTAATTTTGATTATTTGTGATATGTCATGACATTAGTGCTCATGATTAGTTTTATTTATTATTATTGTGATTGAGGACCGTTAGTAGTTCATGACCTTAGTGGCCTTGTATATGACCTAGAGACATGTGTATGTTGACTTAGAAAAACAAGAATAATGAGGATGAGAAAGTCTTGGTTCATGTGATTGGATGTGCCTGTTTATGTATCTTCCAGGTTCACACCAGTGAATTTGTGTAGTCACTGGGGTTGGTTTATTGGTCAAAGTGAATTTGTGTAGTCACTTTGGTCAGTGGGAATTTATTTCGTCACTCAAGTTTTACTTGAGTTCGGTCCAGGCCAAAATCGGATTGCATGTAGTACTCTGACCGATTCGTGTAGCGGTATTAGATACATGTAGAGGATTTGTGAACAGTCAGTTATCCGAGAATATGAATGTTGACTCTATGTGAGATGTGTACCAGTGACCTATTATAGGATGACTAGTTACATGACCTCGTTACTTGGATGATTATGAATTCTTGTGAGATACGGACCAGTTATATATTTTTCATACATAGATCAGGATTAATATTTAATTATCTACAATTTGAGACATATGATATATACATGAGGGTTTTCTTGTTTGGATTATTTCGTTCGATGTACTACATCTCGTGTTGTAGATTTTTAAGTATTAATTCTATCTAGTTGTATAACATTGTTACTCGGATGTTTATGGATTCTTCTAATTGTTATACTCTAGTGGTGGATTGCATCTAGCTTGTTAGTATTCCAACTGCGTGTTTCTATTTATTATTAGCATTCTTACATTGGTCGTTTGATCGTTTTTATTCTCTCTTGTCGGATCTTACCGTGTGCTATGCATGTTGACGTACTCCTGTTCTCTCGGGTTGTACATCAGACTTAGAGGACGGACATGTCCATCTTGGAGACACACCATAGCCTGAGTATCCTCAGTAGGAGTGTTTTGCAGATAGAGCTGAAGAAGAAGCCGAAGCTTAGCTACCACTTTTAGTCAGTTGATGGACATAGTTTATTTTTGCAGTACTTCCTTTCTATTTTTGTTGGACGATGTATTTTCATATTTCTTTAGTACTTAGTTGAACTGTTTTGTAATAAGGGCATGTTTGACCCAAATTTTGTGTCTCAGATGATATACTATTTGTGATATGGCTCTTTTCTGTCTGATTTGTTTATTATATTCTTGCTAATTATGATCGGGGACCTGTGACTTCGCACTTTATTGTTTGACGCTTAGCGTATTAGATTGAGTAAAAATGGTCTAGTATTTATTTCTCCTCAGTCTAATACGTTGCGAGCTTATTCGCGTCCCGATTCCTAGGTATTTTGGGAAGCGGTGCTCGCCTGGATAGAAGAACTTCGCCTGAGTAGACGAAGCTCGCCCTAGAAGATGAACAAACACCGTTCATCTTCTTTGTCTTGTTCGCTCATGGACTCAGTCCCATCCTGCAGTTCCTTAAACTCACCATAACGTGTTTGGGCCATACCAGAGGCAGTTGTAACAGCGGCAGTGACAGAAGAGGAAGCCTTCCCCTTCCCCTTGGAAGCAACCTTCTTCGATTTGGGAGTCATCTCGATGTTTAGAGGAAATGAGGAGAGAGAGCACTCTGTTCTCGTCGAAGACGTGAGCGATTTTCGAAAGCATAGTGATCTCCTAAGGAGGGAGATGAAGGTTTTATATAGGCAGAGCTTCAACGGTTAAGATTCAATATCTTAACCAAAGCTGACAGCTCAGATCATCTGTAGCGGTTCAGAGTCGACAGTTCGAATCGAATGGTCGAGGGCAAGCCTTGAATCAGATGGTCTAGATTCAAAGTTTGAATGGCAAGGTTCGTATTCAAATCGATGGTCGAGATCAAATTGTTAAAATCAGCGGCTAAGATCTCTCGCCGAGACAACGGTCGAGATCACAGGCGCCACTAATTCCACGGCTCGGATTGAGCGTGTGAAGACGAGGCCGTCCCGTCAGATCACATTTAATGCGATCTGACATGCCCTCATCACCTTAGCTTGCAAGCGCAAGAAACCACCCATAAACATGTGGCTCGTCCCCATCGACTTGGACCCCGCATGCAATGGTCCAGCTTGCCTGCAAACATGCAGCTCGTCTGGCGATTTTTGAAGGCTCGCCCGCATATTTAGAGCCCGCCTGCATATGGCTTGAGCTCGCCCGAAGACTCGAGCTCGCCTACACATTGTCGAGCTCGCCTGAAGAGCTCAACTCAACCAATGGGCTCAAAATTAGCCCAAACCAATGAGCAATGATCCTCTTTATTCAAAGTGTTCTAGACCACATGCGACCTGATTTAGGTTTGAAAACTTTGAAGGGGGTTTTATAGGTAATAAAATTGCTTTTACACAGGAGAGATCAAACCTCGCCCATTCAAGATGGCCTGCGAGCTCAAGGCCAAGCCGAAGCTCGCCTGCGTGTTTAAAGGGAGCAAAAGGACAAGTGAAGTTCGCCTGTTTGCTTGACATGCAAACATGAGTCAAGTTTGCCTGCATTCAGTAGGCTAAGCAGAGCTCTCCTGCATTCAAGGCCAAGCCGAAGCTCGCCTACGTGTTCAAAGCGAGCACAAGCCCAGCAAAGCTCACCTGCAATCTTGAGCGAGCTCGCCAACGTGCCTCGCTTGCCAGTACAAGTCAAGCCCACCCAATGGTTGAGCTCGACTGCAGAACTTAACCTCGCCTGTTTGTTTGGGTCGCTCGCATGAACCAAGCATCGCCCGTTTGCTTGATTCGCCAGTACAAATCAAGCTTGCCAGATCGTTGAGCTCGCCAGCACGAGCCCAACCCTGCCTGAATGCTTAGCTCACCCACACAAGCTAAGCCCGCCTGTAGGGAGTTCACCCGCATGAACTCCGTTTACCAACGAACGCTAGTTCACACGTTGGAGGGGACCACCAATGGACCCTGCCTGTTCGCCAAGCTCGCCTGAGCATTCGGACAGCTCTCGAGCTTGCCCACAACTCTGTCAGCCTCACCTGAATAATGCAAACGGGATGTTTGCTTGTGGGGGTAGGCCTACCCACTTCCTACGTCTTGGGTAATGATGAGGCATGGCTCTCATCACCCCGATAGTGGTCACATCCCATAGCTATAGGAGGAGTATGCTACTCCTTACTCCTATTAGTGATCACATCCCACAAATCAAGGGTTGACCCATACCTTCCCTTGCCTATTTATAGCCGCTCTTTGCCGACGCAAGGGGGGCTGGCGATTTGCTATTGGAGAGATTATTTTTCTCTTGCTAGCTTGAAGATTGGAGGGGCTCGATTGTTCTTGGCTCTCTCATTGGCTCTTCTCAAGGCTCTTCAAACAGAGGCATTCATTTGGCTTTTGAGGTAGAACACTCTTGGTTCTTTGCTTGAATTGTTGAAGTAGACTCAATCCGGACTCTCAGATTGGAGACTCTTGGCTTTTTGCAAACTCTTGCATATTTGCCTTCTCCAAGCATTCGACCTTGACACTCATCAAGCTCGGGTATTATCGAACTCAGTCACACCAGAGCTTCTACTACGTATTGAAGCTCAACCACAACTTCGATCGTATCGTCCAAGGGAAGCAAACTCGGCACAAACACCAAGGGAGGCGTCATATCGTTTCCGAAGAACCCACGTTAAACAAGAAGGGCCATTCCCTTCTCCTTTGTTGTAAAACATTGATTATTAGTTTGTAATAAGCCAATCTTATAAATACAAACGACCCCTTCCCGGGAAATCAATTTTTACACCCAACAGCGGTGTCGATGAGTCATTATGACGTGCATTTAATACAATGGTGACTGGATGGCGGAGTATGAGTGTTATCCAAGAAGTCATCATAATGCCTAGCCATGCATTTAATACGAGCGATGTGGACGAGACTGATGGCCGTTCCTTTCCTTGTCTTAGGACTAGGTTTATTCGGTGGAGTCCGGCCTGACGATGCCATTCGACTCAGACTCGGGCTTTCAGTTAAGGTCAACTTGTTTGGTTAGGCTGTGTCTATTCCCGAGTCTTATCTTTTGATCACATGATCTGATTCATTCCGCTGACACGTGACCAACTCTCAATGAATTATTAAACCCGTGATTTTTAGGTTATAACACAAATATTATAGTATTAAGATGACAGATATAAATTTCCAAAAAAAAAAAAAGATTTAGATGTAAAAAGTAATTTTGTTAGCTGATACTAAAAATAAGCGGGTATAAAATAAACTAAGATCCAAAATTAGCGGGACTTTTAGCTAAATCCTTTCCTTTCAGTTGGGTTCATGTCCGTTTTCCCGCGGCTAAACTTGAACCAAACCTCTACCGTCCCTTTAAAATGATTATAAAATCGACCCACTGGGACCATCTTCTGGTAAAAGGCCACCGACATGTGGGGACCACATATTATTTTCGTCAAACTTTTTTTTGACTTATGTAGACCACACCAAATCCAAAAATAAAAATATCGTATGGCAAACCCGTAACATGCTCTCCAATTTAGCCAAAGTCCCCTCACACACTAGTAACAATAAAAGCAAACTCTCACCTCCCTCAGTACTTAACAAATGCCCTCTCATTACTGGTAACCGCCAATTCAGACCGATCGAAATTCTCTCAACGTCCGCCACAATAGAGCAAAAATCCTCACTACCCCCAAAAAAGATGACGGTACCGGATAAAGCGCGATCCCGCCCGCGCTCCGGTCCTCCGCCGCCGCGATCGGGACCTCCGCCGTCAGCTAGGGTTCCTCTCCGCCTCCTCCTCCGCGTCGCCTCCGTCGCCTGCGGGATCCAGTTCGGTTGGGCCCTTCAGCTCTCTCTCCTCACGCCCTACGTGCAGGAGCTCGGGATCCCGCACGCGTGGTCGAGTCTCGTGTGGCTCTGTGGGCCCCTCTCCGGCCTCATCGTGCAGCCACTCGTCGGTCACTTCAGCGATCGGTGCAGATCTCGATTCGGCCGCCGGAGGCCGTTCATCGTCGCCGGAGCGACGATGATCGCGCTCTCCGTGCTGCTTATCGGTCACTCCGCTGACGTCGGGTGGTTGTTTGGGGATCGGGATGGTAAGATACGCTCACGTGCGATCGGAGTGTTTGTCGTAGGGTTTTGGCTTCTTGATGTTGGGAACAACGCTACTCAGTCGCCGTGTAGAGCTCTGCTTGCCGATCTCACTGGTTAGTTCTCTTTTCTTTCCTGATTTTTCGTGTTTTATTATTATTTTTTTTTTGGTAATATTTATTGACGATTGAGGTGAGAGGTTGAAATTGTGCTCGGCAGCAGTTCTTAGATTCCTTTTCGAAAAGCGACGACGAGCTTCGAAAGCCATAACTTATTCCGAAAGCGATGCCGTTTCTTAATTGTGCGTTGAGTTAGTATTTAATGAAGTGGGCGGCTTTAGGGGAAATTACGTAAAGTGCCATGCCACGGGATTATTTGATATAATGACAGCTTAAGGAGAAAGGAAATTGATCTTTTACTGTTATTCTGTAGTTAATTTGGATTTTTTAAAAACTGTTTTCTCATGGATTATTGGATTTGGTCTAAAATTGAGTGCAATAGATTTTTTATTGAACTGCAAAATCAAGTAAAATTTTCCAAATTCTTACTAATTTCTACTTTTGAGTGATCCTTAGCCAGTTATTTAGTTTGGGACGAGTTCACAGTTTAATAGACTTAAACAACTTTTGGTAGTTACTCTATGAGTTAATGAAACTTGATAGATCATCCAACAGGAGCTAAGAATTGAAAGAAAAGATGTTGATGCTATGCTGTGTATATATTTTGATTATTTGGTGCTTTCTTGAGCATAGTTCATTGATAGCTGTTAATCTATAAAAACATGGATATGATCACAGTTAGTATAGTTCACACTGGGGGTTCAGGGGATTTTCTACTGATTGCTGATGCTACTTTACAAGTTGGAATGTTGTGATTGAACATGCAGTCTGATATTAGATATTGGTTGGAAGTTGACAAACATTGTAAGCTTGTTTCTTCAGTTGATTTGCAAGAAAAGTTCCAACCTCTTCATGGGACATGA
>BQKN01064383.1:185470-211332 GCA_022839385.1 Asparagus kiusianus | reverse complement strand
ATATAAATATATATATATATATATCATCTTGAGTAGACTCGAGGACCACAATTTCAGTGTAGGGCTTTGTACTCATTGAAGTCGTTATTGAATTCTTCATGCAGAGTCCAATCATGTTTTTAGTTACCATCAATGCAATCTCGAACTCGTCCCAGTTTCAGATGCTTCATAGCCAATGCAAGTCGGTCCTTGTGGGTCTTAATTTGAGTTCAGGTAATAGGGGCTTCATCACTTGCAATCGGATTGGAAACAATGCTCTAATACCAATTAACGTAGAACGGAAGTCAAAAGCCTTGGAATCCACCATGAGGTGTTACTTGAATCCACAAAGAACAATTTTGAATTCACAAAGAGACAACATTTAATCCACAAAGTAATAAAAAAAATTTTATTGATAGAAAATTATCTGATAATTCTAGGGTTGCATCTATCTTCTTAAATATAAAAATAAATAGTTCCTAATAATTACAAAGAAATAGAAAGTACTAAATTGTACTCTAAAAGATTCTCTTTAATAGAGGAAACAAATCAATCCAACATGAATCAAAATTGAATATATTTCCTAATCAAAATTAAATTAGCTCGATAGTCCCGCTCTGTGAATTTGTCCGTTATGCGTCAGCGTCGTACATCATATACTTGAACTTAATTCACCTCTGATGGGACACAGGTTATCTGACAGGTGTCGAGTATGAGCAATTAGGTTGTTTTGGTTGGACCCACAAGTATGATAAACACGCAAGTATGGTAAACACACACAAGTCCATGCTGTTTACAAGGCCAACAAGGGAGAGGAAGGAGAACCATAGCAAGAGATTGTAGGTAGGTTATATGGGAAATAGTTAAGTTAGGTTATATGGTAAATAATTAAGTTCACCAATATCGATGAGGACAGTAAAATAAAGAGTAATGGATGAAACTGCTTCTTAGGCCATGAGGACCCGATATTTTGCATCAGTAAAGTTTTCTCTACATAGCTTAAAAAAAGAGCAACAGTACTTGTGAGGGAAAAACATTTCAAGAACCAAAAGTGGGACTAGTGTTGATGGTAGAAGCTCAATTGATGATGTAAAGTGCATAAAGATCTGGCTAGCATGAAAACCAAGCAGTCTCAAGATGGTGCAAGGTCATGATAGAAGAGTTCATTCTAAGTGGTTAAAACTGAGTAACATATCAATGCTTTCGTAGTATTTATTAGTATTAGGTGCAATCAGGTGAATCCTCAAAATTCTGACTTGGATGTCTTGGTACCTTTGCTTTCCCTCAGCACTTCTTGAAGTTAACCTGGGAAATCCTTAAAAAGGTAAAAATCTTAAAAAGAACTGATAGTTTTCTGCTTTAAATGGATGTTCACAAGCTGCCCCCTGATAGGTCATAATTTCAACAAATTTACAAAGCAAGAGAAGTGAAAAAATCGGCTCAATGATTCTTCAATACAGTAAGAACATCTAAGAGAGACTGTAGTCTTTATAGTGCATAAAGCAGCCAGGTGGCTTGGATGTAGGAGGCATCAAACTCCTCATTTATAAAATTTGGAGTTTAAAGATGCTCTATGGATGCCAACAAAATATGAAAATAAAAATAAAAATAATAATAAATTGAAGTGTTCTTCAGCTTATCTTTTTTTCAGAAAAGTGGGAAAAGCTGTAATTGGTCAAGGTCCAACATTCCAGAGAGGATTCTTATAGTTGATCATTGCATGTAATATTGTTGTTAATTTAAATGGGAGATCTGCATTCATGTTTGAAAGTTAGGGACCCACCAACGAAGGATAGATTTCCTATACTAGAGTCTCCTACTATCTGTCCATGTTTTCTTCAATGTTAAAGGAGCATAAGCTTATTAAATTCCTATCTGAACTTCGACATGTAGGTTTGTTGATGTCCAGCTTATGTAGCCTTGCTGCTATGGAATGATATATTTTCTTCCTTTCCTTCCTCTTCTCATTTTCCTTCTTTTATTATTATTATTTTTTTATAGAAGTTGATTTACATATCTTGTGTCCTGGCACAAAAGCCAAACCAAGATGGACATATGTTAAGAGCTAATATGCTAGCGGTTCATAATTGCCTGATCTCAGGCTTCTAGCAAGTCTTCATCATTAGACTCATAAAGCATTTACCAGAAATTCCGAAAAATTTAGGAATTATGTGTTAAGAGAAAGCAGCCAAAATAACTGTAGGCATTATTAATCTTCTTTATGAATTACATTGGTCAGTACAGCTGTAATTATCTGCTAACCAATTGCAAAACAGATGCTTGTATCTCTTGGAAGTGGACCAATTGACCAGTTATTTGGAGGTGGTAATTCACCGGCCTTTGCAGTAGCAGCAATTGCTTCTTTTCTCAGTGGGCTTGTGGCAATAATTGGTCTTCCCCGACCTTCTACGACAAGGACAAGGGAAAGGACAAGGGATCGCAGATGAGGTACTACCAGATATTTTGTGTTCTTCTACATTCATATTTATGTCATTTATCTATGCTTTTTCTGAGCACCTATTTCACAGGAAAAGTATGTGAATTGTATTTTTTTGGGATTAATAAATTTAAGCATATTCGTTTATTTGGTTTCTCTGATTTTTTTTTTGAACTTATTGCTTGGAGCTGTCAAATAGGCTTATACCTTTTTCTTGTTTCATGATGTATCCCTAGAGCACCAATCTGACTTAACAGTTAGAACTATGAAGGACATAGATAAATTTGATGGGCATGCATTGGAGATTTGATTGCATGGTCTGGTTGTGAGACACAATGCATGCAATGAAACTGAGTATATAAGTTTGAATCTTTTTTCGATCACTTCTCACTACAGATAATGGAGGCCCTCTGTGTGTCACACTGACATCCTTTACAAACAGTTGCACATAAATTGCATTGCTCATGTATACCGCTCGATGGCTTTGAGGTTTGTGAGGCGAGCAGCTTTGCCTATGCATTTTTACAGCAGAAATAAATGTCTTTGGGAGGATGTTTTTGCCATTTTATAATCCAAGAAGTAGCTGCATTCAACTCCAAAATATTTACCATTAAACTGTTTTTCTTTAATAGCAGACTGATAACACCTCATGTCCACCATGAAACGCTGTTTTACAGTGTATATGATCACATTTAAGTTTCATGTTGGATTCACATGCTTAAAACTGATGTACAGTGAACGGGTATGTTAGGGATCATCAGAACCAAGCGATATTACATATTAGGCAAGTTCTAGAAGTTGGAGACAGTATTAGATGCATATTTCTGTTCTGAACTTTAAAGCATCGAAACCTCCCAATTGAGTTGTGTGCATATGTGAAGAAGAATAATACATTTCCCATTCAGAAGATAGCTTAGTAGCATTGCTTTGTCAATCAATTTTCTAAGGTCTTTGGTTCTATTTGTATTTGCATATAGCTATTGTGCTTGTTGATAGTGATTTTTGGATAGGGAATTTGATGGCCATAAGAAAAATGAGAATATAATGAAGTGGTTAATTTGTTTGATAGGGACATTCTCTGTGCTTAGTTGCTATGAACTTTGATTTTTGCGCTTTTTGATGTCTTTGTATCAGCATTTTGGATAACATTCCTGGAAATTATCTGAGATCCAGCAGAAGAATTCCAGTGGTGCTGCTGATAGGGTTATAACCCTCTTTCCTCTTCTGCTGTTCTTCCAAGGGATTTGGCAAGTTTCCTTGTTACAGCTAACTCTTTATCGAGTTTTAAATACGGTGAATTGATTTGTTGTACTTTTACCATTCACAAAGTAGTGTTCATATTACATCAGTTGGTTCTTCAAACAAACTGCACTTGATTCTTTGGCTTGGAAATAGCCTTTTGGGATTACATCTTTATATTCTTTATATTCTTCTCTTTCTGCTGAGGACTCAATGTTCGCGGTATTTCACAGTTGTTTGTAATATCTCTTTGGGTAACATCTTTCAATTACCCATGCTTTTTTGTTGTGATTTTATTCTTAAAATTTGCACGTATGAAAGTTTTAGTAGAAGAATTTTAATCATTTATCTATTAGGTAAGACATTTTTTTCTTTGCAATATTTAACTTTTCTATTTACATTGCTGGTGATGGTTAATGTACGTCCTCTATGAATAGAGCATGGATGTTGTGTACATATATCACAGATTTGAAATAGGTTTCAAGATTTAAATTTGCCTTGCACCTCATTTCACTAATCTCATGCCTGGTGGATGATTTGTTTTTCTTTCGACTGTTCACAAAATCGTGATTTAAGACTAGTTTCTCATCAACATTCTATCTTATTACATGTTCCGCGTTCAACTTATGCTGTCACACGAAAACATAGAAGTCACACGAAAACATAGGAGAGCACTGAGGGGCTGTTTGGTTAGTTTCTTAATAGCTAAGAAAAAGAAATGGAAACAAGAAAACAGCATGGCAGGGCACTGTAGAGTCCACTTAAGCCCTTTGTTGTGCTTTCTGATAGGAATTGGGTTTTCATATTTTTGAGGTTCACTTACCTATTCACATCTCTATATAATTATGATGCCTATGTTGGTTTCCTTTTTTTTTTTTTTTCATTTGAACCAAACAAGAGAAGTGGAAACAATTTCAAAAAATAATTTCCTAAAATTGTTTTCCACAAATTCTATCACATCCGCACAGCCCTGAAAAGGTAGATATTTATACGAGAATTTTCAAATGTGCTTAACATGTGGATCATTCATATGGAACTGGAACCCTATACCCCTTAAGATTCAAAAACATCTATGCTTGTATTATATAGATAGGCTAAATTGGACCTGTTACCGGTTTGTTAGCTTTGGTGATGTTTTGATTTTTTTTTTTCCTAAGCCAAATGTGCAGTTGGACCCAAAACTTCAATTGTAACAAAAAAGCTGGGAAACCTCTATTTTTCTGGCAAATTTGGACCTCTCCAGCTTTCCCTTCTCTATATTTGAGGTAATACCATGTCCTTTCTTGTTTTCCTCAAATTTTACTTGTAGTGGACTCGACCTTTTTGCATAGGCTTGGGCGTAGTTGTTATTCTTATATCAATGTGCCAAATAATCTTCTGGCACTTTCCTCATGAATATATGATAGCACTAATCACATCAAGTAAAAATTTCAAGGCTTTTTTCGTCGGCGACGAAGTTTTGGGTCGAATTGAACATTTGGCTAAGAAAAAAAATGCCAAAATGTCGCCGAGAATAGGAAAAAAAACCAAATTGATAATAGGAGTGTACAAAAATACCAATCTAGTAATTTAGCCTATATAGTTATTTTTATGTCAGAGAGTTAATTATATGAATGGGAGAATATTTGGAGGAGTTTAGGGTCTATTTATCTTCTCTAATGACTGATAAATCTGAGGGAATCTGAGGGAAGCAGATCCATGCACAGGCAATACATGTTAGAGGCCTAGACAATGCTCAAGTCGGTGATAGATAAAGCAAACTGTAAGAATGTAGAATCTAGTTTTGGCTTGCAAACCTCTATGGCTCGCAATGAGGATCGGATTTCGCTGATCTGCCAGTACAAATCGTTGGTGCTCCAATTTCGTCTCGTTGAATGGTCAAAAGCATATGACATCCCCGGTGCTTTCATGCTGTTACGCTTGACAATGCCATCTACCACCATTGGGGTGACTTGGTGCCAATGTGTTGGTGTCATCTCGATTATGTCTTCGTTTGCCTCTGCACCCTTTTCTCCAACAGGTATTTCAAGCACTTGGAATATTGCTCGTGCAGTTGAAGCTCAATTTAGTGGTTCTCTTAGTCGCCTTCCTCATCATCTGTCAATAGTTGAACGTCAAGCCAACCGTAGGAATCCTGAGTCGTCTAATGTGCACCAAGGCTGGCAGGAGTGAGGGGCATTTTTATTTCTAGTCGGTCGGCGGTTTTCAATTAGTCTTGAATATCAGTGACACCAATAAGAAATGAAGAGAAAGGCTCTTGCATCTTTGGCGCCAACCTAATACTGGCCTACCCTAGATGGTTGGAGATCATGCAAGAGCGTTTGAAGGTGGTGAAATTCTTCGAGGTAGAGAGGCAAGGCTTGGAGAAGATCCGAGCCGATGAGGGGTCTCATCGATGCGAGAATTTCTTTGATAATGTCGTGCTTCGGGCTATCGGCATCTCCTTTACACCGTCTACGGAGGAGGATCTTTCTCATACTGTACTTTTTGCTCTTGAAGTGTAGTCAGAAGAGGCCCCTGGTGGGCCTATCTTTGGGACGTTGAACACGCCTATGTGTCGAGTTGGCAGAGAAGGAGGTCTAGACTCTTCATAAGGATCTAGCTGAGCTTGCGAACAGACTAGGCTTGGGTTTGACTATATACACTTCCCAGATTTAGAAGTCTGAGAAGAGGAAGAGAAAGAAGATTGTCACCAAGGGCCATTACCAAGTAAAGGGTGGTATGTGGCACTTTTTTGCGCTCAAGGACAAGACCGCTGAGCCTATGCTTGGGTTTACTAGTGGAGTTCCGACTTCAGTAGTTCCTCCTCCTGAGGTCATTGACATGGGTGGTGAATCCCCGTAGTTGGCTATTGAGTGAGAGGAGGTTGTCAAGGGTGTTCTACATGTTCGAAGTCGGCGGGAGTTAGGATCCTAATCGAAGGTGAAGCTGGCACTATAGTGCAGGTCGATTGCCCTGCCTTGGAGTTAGCGGGAGTTAGGATCCCGACTAAAGGTAAAACTAGAACTGCCACACAGGCCAAAGCAAATAAGGCTCTTGAGTCTTCGAGAAAGTCTAGGAAGGAGTCGGTAAATGAGAAGGAACTAGTCGCTAGAGAGGAGTCGACTGTTGTGGAGGGGTCGACTCCTCTAGAGGCTCCTCGGGGCAGTCAGTTCCAGTAGCCTTTCGCCATAGAATTAGCAAACTCTCTCCTTCTAAATGGGATACGTTAAGGATAACACTTATTGGGTTAGCTAAGGTTGGCCCTCGACATGAGAGGGAGCCAATAGACAACTTTATTTTTATATCGGGTAACTGATCTGATTCAAGAGCGTCAGTCCTAGAATCCAGGTCCGACCAAGCCTGACCAGTTGAGCAAATTTTTCTCCCCAATGACCAAATTCTTCTGAGCAAGGTACCTAATTTTAGCCTTCACAAGTTCCTCCGAAGCTATCTTACTAGAGGTCTGCTTGTGGAGACCGAGTTGTTTTGCAGGTATGAGTCTGCTCATGAGCTTTTCTTCAAGCTTCGGAAGGAGATGCTGGCTTATTGATACGCTCATGACTCGGCCAAGGTGACAACCGCCTAAAATGGAGTGAGTTGGATTAGCTCAAGGAAGACGGGTGGAGATGGTGCACGAGCTAGCCTCACGGGGTGGTAAGATCAAGGTTGTTATTGATCTCTCCCGACATCAAGTTGCCCTACTTGCTCAAGCTCGGACGAAGATGCAAAACGTACAGGAGGAGCTCAATCAGGCTCATCACGGCTTGGGCATTGCCAATGAGTAGATCAAATATCTCGAGTTGGAAATCAAGGCGGAGAAGAGGGAGAGAGATGATGCTTATGAGTGGGCCCAGGTGGCTCGGCTCGAGGCAGAGGACTCGAAGGTGAGGTTGCAGGAGGAGGCACTCTTTAGGACTCTTTCAAATGATGTTGCACAGTCCACTCAAAGGGCTGAGCAGCAACGTAATTCCCTCCTCGACCAAATCTGACACCTTCACAAACGTCTGGTGTTCTAAGAGTCGAGTGCCTTTGAAGGTCAAGTGATCAAGAAGTATCGTACTGGTGCTCTCGGAAAAGTAGATGTTGCTCTTGCTTGTAAGACGGGTTTTGATCAGCTGATGAAGTAGCTCCCTTAAGAGCTTAAAATAAATCCCGACCCATTCAAGTACCTCTCTAGAGTGAGGGTTTGCTACGTCCTTAAGACGCTCGAAGTGGATGTCAGACTGGGAGTGGCGGAGGATATTAAGGAAGCAGACATCGAATCAAATGAGGGTTTGGTCGAGGTGGGCTCCAGTGAAGAATTCAGCTCGCCTTCATCACCTGACTTACAGGGACCTCATCCTCTACTGTTGTTCTATGATTTTCTTTTTTCTTTTCCCCTTTTTGGTAGTCGAGTCATTATAAAAAGTCTTGTAAATTTTTTTGTAAATCCATGAAAAAGGCTAATTTTATATGACTCGAATATTTTTTGCGGTTTTACTTTGAATTATTCCTCGTTGTGTGCCTTGGGTTATTCTTGAAGATTGATATCAAGGGCTTTGACCCACCTTTGGATGAGTCAATGAAGAGCGAGTCACAAGGGATTTCGTTGTGCCTTGGATTTACTCTTGAAAATCCATACCATGGTCTTTAAGTGCATCGAACGAGTCGGTGAAGATCGAATCACAAGGTTAGTGCTGTGGGTTTACTCTTGAAAATTGATACCAAGATATTTAGGTACATTAGATGAGTCGGTGAAAATCGAGTCGCAAGATTAGTGCCTTGTGTTTACTCTTAATAAATAACGATACTAAGGTCTTTAGGTGCCTTGGACGAGTCAGTGAAGATCGAGACGCAAGGTTAGTGCTTTTTACTCTTGAAAACGGATACTAAGGTCTTTAGATGCCAAGCAGGTGAAGACCGAGTTGCAAGGTTAGTGCCTTGGCTTTACTCTTAAAAACTGATAATAAGGTCTTTAGCTCTTTGCATCAAATTGTGGAGAAAGATAATGTAGCTTTTCTTTAATGTTGGAGGGGAGGGGAGGGGGATGGGGGGGGGGGGGGGCTTCGACTACGTTCATTAGAAGCACTTCTTGACATGTTCTACATTCCAGTGATGCTCTAAGATTTTTCCCATCTTGATTCTCCAACTAGTAACTTTCTCGCAGGGTTGAGGGGTTTCTCTTATGATCTTGTAGGGTACCTCCCAGTTGTCTGCGAGCTTTTCGCTATTGGTTTATTTATTAAAGATGGTCTTCCGAAACTAGATCTCCTATTTTGAACCTCTGGGTCGAACTCAACTGTTGCAATGTCGTTCGATGTGTTGTTGACTAATTATTAGAGATCAGAATGCTTGCTCTTTTGTTTCGTCAACAAGGTCGAGTCTGCTTCTTAGGCCATTTGATTGGCTTCCTCATCAAAGTGTTACGGTCACATAGTAAGCATGCCGACTTATATTGAGACGACCACTTCCCCTCTATATATCAGTCGAAAGTTATTTCACCTATGGAGTTTTTGTGAGTTGTCTTGTACAACCACAAAATATCGAGGAGTTCATCAATCTAGGCTCCTACTGCTTGGTCCACTCTCTTCTTTAGTGCCAGTAGCATGCACTTATTTGTCGCTTTTGCTAGGCTGTTGCATTTAGGGTGAATTACTGATGCGAACTTGAGTCAGATTTTTCATTCTTCACAAAAGTCGTGGAATCTCTTGCTGTCATATTGGGTGATGTTGTCAGTCATGTTGGTTACTTGCACCTGAAATATGCTAATGACCGATTTTAGATGAAGTTACGGATATTCTTTTGGCCGATTTTCACCAGTGGCTCTGCTTCTATCTATTTGATGAAGTAGTCTATAGTCACAATTGAGAATCTTTGTTGTTCAGTTGCTATTGGGAATGTTCACAAATCTAGTCCTTATTGAGTGAAAGGGATTGGGTCAATAAGAGGAGTGAACTTGATTGCTAGAACTCGTGGGATGTTTGAGTAGAATTTGCAAGCTTTGCATTGGGTTGTGAGCTTTTTTGACTTGGGCAAAATGTTTAGCCAATAGTAGCCCTACCTGATGATCTTTTATGCTAAGGCTCCCTTTGTGGTTTTTGCATATGCCTTCGTTGATTTCCTTTATGACATAGTTTGATTCTTTAGGTCGGAGGCATCAGAGATAAGGCTCTATGGTATTGCTTGTATAGAAGATGCGGTAGATGTTATTTTCAATCATGAGATATTTCAAGGCATTGCTTTGCAAGCTTCTGACTTCCGCCCAGTCTTCTGGCTGAGTCTCCTTTCTCAGATATTGGACGAGTGGATCCATCCAGCGTAGCTATGATTGCAGGTTTATTTGCATGATCGATTCAGCCTTCGTTTCGGTAATACTAGGCTACTTGAGGGTGCTTGCGTATATTGGCTCCTGTTGCCCTCGAGCTCGAGGAGCCCAGCTTAGGTAGAGCATTCACACGAGCGTTATGGGTCCTTAGGACCTGCTTGATTCTAATTCCTTCTACTTGCCCAATATTTCTTTGACTTTCCCTAAATACTTTGTCATTCTAGGGTTGTTCAATTCATATTCTTCTTTCACCTGTAGATGACAAATTGAGAGTTAGCAATTATGAAAACAGACTCTGCCTTAGCCATTAGGGTGGCTTTGAGGCCGGCCAGAAGAGCTTCATATCCATCTTCATTATTTGAGGCCAGAAAGACGAAGGCTATTGCGTAGTTAGAGATGTGTCCCTTTGGGCTGTGCAGTACTACTACTGCTCCGCTACCACTTTCTCTTGAAGACCCATCTACTTTCAGCAGCCATCAGATCAGAACTCTAGTTACTCGTATTTTAGAATACAGTTTTTTTTGGGATAGGATCTTTTTGACCGATTTTGGGACTAGAAATGAAGCCAGCTCATGAGCTGGTGGGCCATCTTCTGGATCAGGTGACTTGATCAAGAAGTCGGTGAGGATGTTGGCCTGAATGGTTGTCCTAGGCTCAAACTGGATATCATATTTACTAAGCTTGATGGCCTAACTAGTCATTTATGTAGAATTAGTGGGGTTGTCAAGTGTTTTTTTAATGCCAGATTGATTCGTACTATCATTGTGTGGGCTTGGAAATACGGACGAAATCTTCTTGCCTTGGTGATAAGAGCGAAGGAAGCTTTCTCATTGAAAATATAGTTGAATTTGACTGCCTTTAGGATGCGATTGACATAGTAGGCCGGCTACTACTTCTCGGATCAGGCCCTAGCTCACAACTTCTTCCAAGATTACTAGGTGAGGTAGAGTTGTTCCCCTTCTATGGAGTTTCATACCAAGGGCTTGGAGGTCAAATATCTCTTGAGATCTGTGAAAGTGTTGCTGCATTCTACCGTCCACTGGGTGTTATCTCTGGGCCTTTTGGCCCCTCTTAGGACTTTGAAGAAGGGAGAGCTTCTTACAATCGACTTTGGAGAAGAAACGACTCAAAGTCGCTATTCTCCAGTTTCATTTTTTGAGTCCTTAATCGTGCAAGGCTCGGACGTTTTCTCAATTGCGGGTGTCTTTTCTGAGTTGATCTTGATTCCTCGTTGGGTGATCATGAGCTTGAAAATTTTGCCTAATTGTACCTTGATGGCACACTTCACATGATTGAGCTTCATTTGATATTGACTGTGCAAGGAGAAAGCTTCTTCGAGATCCGCAACATTGGAGTCGCTATGTTTGGACTTCACCAATATGTCATCCACATATACCTCCACGTTATGACCAGATTGATCCTTGAAGATCTTATTGATTAACCTCTAGTAGGTTTCTCCATCATTCTTAAGATAAAAGGGCATTCCTTTATAATAATAAGTACTTTGATTTATGATGAAAGAGGTTTTCTCTTCATCAAATACCGCTATCTTTATTTGGTTATAGCATGAGAAAGCATCCATGAAGTTGAGCATTTCATGGCCGCCACTCCCATCGATTAATTGGTTGGTCCGAGGTAAGGGGAGCTATCCTTAAGATGGGCCTTGTTGAGGTTGGTGAAATCGATGCACATTCTTTATTTACCGTTGGCTTTCTTGACTAGCCACATTCGCCAGCTATTCTAGGTATTGAACTCCTCGGATGAACCCAACCTTTAGCAGTTGGTCAACTTCTTCTGCAACAATTTGTTGTCTCTCTGGCCTGAGATGCTTCTGTCAGAACGACTTGCTGTGTTTGACACATAGCTCGTGAGCTGTCAACTCTAGGGCTATCCGTGGTATATGTTTAGGTCCCCAGGCAAAAATGTCTGCGTTGGCGAGGAGGAATTTGATGATTGCTCATTGTTGGGGTTTGGCTAGGCTCGACCTAATTTTAACTTTTTTGGTTTAATTGGTGCTAAGCTGAATTTCTTCCAATTCCTCCACTAGAGTTGTCTGTTCCCTTCTTCATCTTTTTATGGGTAGGCTTAGGGCTTCGCAATCGGCAAGGTTTTTGAGGTCCCCTTGCCCTTCACAAAAGGCAGGTAGCATGCTTTGGCCTCACGTTGATTACTCCCACTGTTTAAAAAAACATCCGCCTAGTCCGTCTAAGCGTACGCCTACGCCTAGGTGGTACCTAGGTCGCCTAACTAGCACCTAGCGTCTAGACGGTATTTAGGCTGCCCAACTAGATTTTACGAGCGTTTAGGGGAGCATTGTCTGCTTACATAGATTGCACCTTGTAGGCCTTGATTATGATTTTATGTGTCGTAGCCTACACGTCCTCTAAACTCCATTAACCTCTAAATATGAACACCTCCACTGCCTCCTCCGACCTTCAGCAAAACCTCATCGACCACCACTTAAATGAAGAAAGAAAAAAACGCCCAGAAACCGCTTAGGCGACCGCCTAGGCGACTACGTGCTGGGCGCCAAGTCCGACGCCTAGAGGCGCCCAACGTTTATTGTAACGTTGATTACTCCGTACAAGTCTGACTCTTTCAAGAGTCGAGAACTTCACCATTTGGTGGTAGGTGGAGGGAACAACTTGGAGGTTGTTCAGGAAGGTTCTCTAAAGATGATGTTGTAAGCTGATTTGATGTCCATCACAATGAACTGGACCCAAACCGCAAATTGGTAGGGATAATCACCAACGACCAAAAGCAAGATGATCAATCCTTCTAGTCAAATTGTATGCCTCGAAAAGCCTACCATAGGACTCAGGCATGGTTGCAGCTCAGATTTATCAACACCATTCAGTTGAATGCATCCATAAATGAGACCTCGACTGAGCTTTCTGTGTCCACCATGGTCCTCTTGACTCAGAACTTGTTGATTTGAGTGGAGATGATGATAGGATCATCGTGCCTTTCAGGTCAGCACTACTAATGGTGATGGATTGATCTACCTTGAGATTCTTCTCGCATAGGTTCACCTTAAGGGCTCATCGAGTATACTTCTTCCGGGCATTATTCGATATTCATCCTACTGTTGGACCACCATTGATAGTGTTGATTTTCCATTTGTCATTGCCTCTTCTTTGTTGATTCTTTTGCTAACTCAGGCAAAGTGATCTTCATCTTCTCCTCACCAATCTATCTTGGTTTGTCCCTTCCTTTCTATGATTATAGAGGTATCTCTTCAGCAGCCTTTTTTCATGAGGTCTTCTATGTCTCTTTGCAGGTGTAGTCATTTGTGTTGTGGTCGTGATCTCGGTGGTAGTAACCATATATTGAGAGTCCCTCTTGTGAGGGTTTGAAGTCATGCAGGGAGGGAATTTTGTTAAGATGTCCCTCCTTGTGGATCGGGTGCAGTACCAGTGAGAGGAGAGCATTGGGGGGGGGGGGGGGAGTGATGGCCTCCTTATTGTATCTCTTCTCTGGTCTCTTATCCGGTTGGCCGGATCTAGACTTGGACTTGGATCGATCACCTTTAGTTTTTTGCCAGCTTTCCTTCAGGCCGCCCTCTTGTGGAAGTGACTGTCTTCCGCGTCTATATGTGACCAAGCTTTGGTCATGAGTTGGTCAAAATGTTAACCATCAGATTTATGATGAGTGAGTTAGACAGTTTCTCGTCTTTCAGACCTGAGATGATCGCTGCTATTCGCTGCCATTGCTATCATGTTGCTGGGATCATCCACCTCCAAGAGCTTGGCTTGGATTATTTTGAAGTATTCTCTTGAGTGTCACTGGGCCTCTGTTTGACTTGTAAAGGAGAGCAGAGGATGCTTTCTTCTTCGTGTCTGCTGAGAAGTGATATTCAAACTTTTGGCTGAATTGTTCGTAGCTGTGGATGGACTTCTTTTCTAGAGAGTTCCATAACATCTTGGCACTGTCATTGAGGGTGATGGGAAAAGCTCTACAGATGATCAGATCAGTCACATGCTGCATACACATTAGGTTAAAGAAATTCTGTGCTTGTTCGGCCGGGTCGCCTTCGCCCTTGTATTTCTCAATGGTGGCATCTTGAACTTAGAGTAAGAAGCGTTCATGATGTCATCTAATAGGGGAATATTTCCTCTGATGGTGTCAGCCACCATATTGAATGTCTAGACATAAATAGAAGTTTGGTTGGCCACAAAGGGATCTACCCAGGCCCGGGGTATGGGTCGTGTATGTATATCTCACCCCTCGCGACGCCGCCCATGTGGTGTGACTAGAACCATGGTTTGAGCTCTCGCCTATCACCTCCTGTTGTTGATGAATCTGTAGGGTATATGGTTGTGGATGGTCTCCCTCACCAACTCTTCACCTTCCTACCGCCGATGATGCCCCTCAAGGAAAGGGGCGACAGGTAATGTAAGAGGTTGGAAAGGAACAACATAGCTGAGGAGTTTGTTTGCAAATGAACGAACTGTTGTTGGTGTGATTGTGCTATCCTCTTGGAGGATTCATCCAGCTGAGTCTGAGTGATATAGCCAGAACTGAAAGACTCTCCAGGAGTGTATGAGTTAGGAATCAAAGGGTGATTGGTATCAACCATTTTCTCCAGAGAAGAAAAAGTGGCCCCACGGTTGGCGCCAAATTTTTTGTGTTAGAGAGTTAAATTATATGAGTGAAATGATATTTAGAGGAGTTCAATGTCCCTTAATATTCTTTGATGATTGATTAATTTGAGGGAAGCAGATGCCTACATAGGCAATAAATGTAGTTCCCGAGGAGATTTCCTTCTGCATTTCCGCTTAAGTTCAAGTCAGTAATAGATAAAGCAATCTGTTATAATGCAGAATCTAGTTTAGGGTTTGATCCAACGTACCTTAGTGTAGTGGGGTTAAGCACTATTTATAGAGAATTTGTGGGGGCATATTGGTAATCAACCTGATCGATGAAGTCGGCATTCTGACTCCGCTTTATACGCGTTGGTGGCTGGTTTGGTGAGCGTAAAGGGACGGCTACCTCATATTAAGGTGATAGTGACAGAACACGGAAGTATGGGTGGCATCCGAGGAGTCATTATGACTCTGGCCATGCATTAAATGCAAATGATGTTGATGAGACTAATAGGTCACTTCCTCACAGGGGCGTAGCCAGGGCAGTCTTGCCCTGGGCAGCTGCCCAGGGCAAGAAACTGCCCCACTTCACCTCCCCCTCCCGCTTCCCCTCGCTTCCCTTCTTCTCCGGCCACTTCACCTCCCTCTCCCGCAGATCCAACCTTCTCTCCCTCCTCTTCCAGGACCTCCATCTCAACAATCCCCAACCTTCCTCCCTCTCCCGCGCCTCCCTCCTGTCCCTCACCGAGCTCCTCTCCCTCCTCCGTCGCTTCAAGTCCCTCACCGCTGACCACCTTTATTTTTCGCCCAGGGCAAAAAATATTCCTGGCTACGCTAGTGCTTCCTCATCAGGGGTGTTCCCAAGTGGAGTCTGACCGACAGACGTCTTTCATCTTGAACTCAAATTTTCTTAGCAGAATCCGACTTGAAGACGCCTTTAGTCTCAGACTCAGACTTTCTGATTATATGACTCGACTTGTTAACATGACACATGGCCAACTTTTAAGGGCTCATTAAACTTGTTGATTTTTATGATACAACAGGTATTACAAACGTTATATATGGATGTTGTGCAACATGTTCTTATTGTGTACGATGGAGATTAACAATGGATTTAGATAAAGTGGATCACTTCAGCCTCCCGGAAAATTCTGCCATCTTTTTGTCACGGAGACGATTGATTCCCTATAATATGCCTTTCTCTAGGTTTCTCTTTGTAATATCATACAATCCAGTAGCTAAAAGTCTAATCCCATCAAAGGTTGGTCCATAAAATAATGTCTATTGAAGACCACAATGCTGCAGACATGACTTTGAATGAGTCGGTAAAACCATTACTCCAGGCAGAGTGCGGCGCTGCATACTTTCGGAAGAATGACGTCAGCTCGATTTAATGGATGTATGTGCCTAATAGTAATACCAAAGTTATGTGAGTCATAAAATCATTCCAAAGATGCACTTGCGAACTGTAGGAAGGAAAAGAGGTTACACTATCTTGGTTATCAGGAGTGTGTTTGGCCGGACTTATTTTTATAAGCTTTTAAGCTATCTCAGCTTTTAGTTTTATGATAAGACTTATATAAAAACTTTTTTAGGTAGAAGAGCAAGTTGTTTGGTCGAATCTAGAGCTAGTTTTTGAAAAGTTGAGCACATCTGCTTTTAAGTGAGACTAATAAGCTAACTTATTCTTTTAAGTGAGACTAATAAGCTAACTTATTTGACATTATACAAAACAAGTAGGTATGAAACAAAAAAATAAGCTCCCGTAAACACCTTCTAATTACACTATTAACAATACAACTAATCAAGGGTAACTTGAGCAAAGCCTATTATTAACTTTGGACAATTATACGATAACACTCCATAGCTCTCAAACTAACAAAATCCCCCTTATGTTTAGGGGTTACCAAGAAACTTTGTTTAATCAAGAAACCTTCTTTAACTTTAAGATTTCTTTTAAAAAAAACCCTTCTAAAAGTATTGGTTGCAATTTTCTCATGGGTGGATAAAGTTATAAAGGGGGATAATTCTTGCCTGTGAAAATTATGGTTCACCTTTTTACGAAAGTTTTTTTGCAGAAATTTTAAAGTGAAAGGTCTGATAACCCCTAAGCTTAATGGAGAGTTTCTGAGTTTCTGATATTTTGAAAGATATGCATGGTTATTTAATAATCGTCCAGAGTAACTAAGGTGGTTTTCTGAAATTTAGCAGTTAGTCAACTATAAAACTTGTGAGATCTCAGTGTCCATTTTAGTTCAACCACTGTATTAGATGAAGATTTGTGATTTGTTTACTTAAACTCCATGTTGGAACACAAATTCGCACCCACCAACTCCTAACCTAACACATACAAGGAGTACGATTTTCGATTCCAACAATTGATGTAACCTTTAATCAATGAGTGACAAACCTGATTCATGCGACAGGCCGCTAAGGCTTAGCTTGGTAGGGGGTGTGAGGAGGACAGATGAGGTAGGATAAAGGTGCAATAAATTGTAGGAAAGTATAAATCTTTTGTGTTTCTTGTTTAGTTGCAGGGAAGGTGAGAGAAGTATCATCACCTTTTCTTGCTTAGTTCAAGGAATAGAAATGAGAGTTGAGGTGATGGGTTAATTAATGTACAAAAATACCATTTTGTGAGAATATTTCTAGAATCATATTACTAAGATTGTCTAAAAACTGCCAGATTGCCCATGATTTTTCAAAACAAAAGAGAAGAAATAAGTAAAATGACAAAAAATTAAATTCAGCCTAATAAGCAAATATTTGACATAAAAACAATATAGACCATTATTTATGTGAAAAAATTATTGTATAGGTAAGTGGATGTTTAGAGGAGTTTATGGTCCCTTAATCTTCCTCGATAGTCGATCAATCAGAAGGAAGTAGATTCCTGTATAGGAAACATCCGTTAGAGGGCCGGAGTTTGTTTCTCAAGTGTGCCCTCCAATGTTCAAGTCAATAATAGATTAAGTTTGCAAATTTTAGTTTCAGTGTGTTATTCAATAGTTTTGTGTACCTTAGAATAATGGAGATTGCTCACTATTTATAAAGAGTTGGCAAGGGCACATCAATAATTAGATCGGGTCGGTTCAGTTAGCACTTTGCACATATTGGTAGCTGGTTGAATGAGTCACATTCACACTTAATGCAATAGTGACAAAACAACTAAAGTGCTGGCTCGATCCAAAAGTTATAACTTCGGCCTAAAGAGTCATAATGACTGACCCAACATTAAATGTGATGGCGATTGACTGACGAAGTACGTCTGTTGAAGCTAATAGGTTGTCACATCATTCAAGACATTCTTTGGCGGGTATCTGCGTAGAAGACGTCTTTTATCTCATACTTAACTTCTTCTAATGTCCCAGCTCGAAGATGCCTTTCATCTTAGACATGGGCCACCAAAGTGGTTGGCAATGCTCGCACTCGGGTCGGGCTTTCTGATTAGTGGGACTCGGCCAATTAATTATGACACGTGGTTGATTCTCAAGAGTTCATTAAACTTAGTAATTCTCAGGATACAACATTAGCTCCTTTCACTCGGCCTTAGGAAATCGAGTTTGAGAGAAAATAAACCATCCTTTTGCCACCTTAGGAATCAGAACCGCCTTTTCTGGAAGATAGTTGTGATGTGGAGTCGCTTAAGTTTTGGAATCATTTTTCTCGATCATTCTGATGGCTTCTAGCACTCAAGCTTCTACCAATCGCAATGAGTCTAAAATCGCTCTACTATGAAAGTATAAATCGACGGTGCTCTAGACCTATCTAGAGTAGTATGAGAAGCAGTTTGGCATTTCTAGTGGCTTCACTTTGTTAGTTACAAGGAGGAAGCATGTTGTCCATCATCACATAGGCGACTTGGTGCCGGTGTACCATCACCATCTTGATTTTGGCCTCCATTTGCCACTACATCTGTTCCTTCAGTGGGTCTTTAGGGCTTTGGGGTTCTTTTTAGTATAACTGAAGCCCAATTCTATCACCCTTCTAGTCGCCTTCCACGTCATCTACCATCGGTTCCATGATGAGCCAATGATAGGTACTGTAGGCCACCTATTATGCCAAGGCTAGTAAAAGCGAAGGCCACTTATATTTGCAGATGGCCAGTAGCTTTTAGCTAGTCTCCAACATCCTTGACACGAATTAGGGATAGAAGGAGTTCTTCTTCCTCTTTGGTGCCGACCTGATCTGGGCCTGTTCCACATGGCTAAAGATAAAAATGGAGAGCTTGAAGGTCGTGAAGCTCTTAGAGATAGAGAGTTTTGGGCTAAAGAATATTCGATCCTACAAGGTCTCTCGCCATAGCAAGATTGTCATGCTCCGGTTCCAATTTTGATCATTTGGAGCGTGACTCGGCTAGCAATGCAACCATACAGTCACATTCACGCCTTTGGATCATCCTGTACATAGATATATTACCTAAAAGAACTACTACATAGAGCATGTAACTAAGATAACAAAGGAAATAGATAGGTAAAGAAATATCTAAAAAAAAAGACAGAGTTCTCTTACATGTACACAACTATCCAAAGTAGGAAAGAGGATAATACATCATAGCATGGAGAACCACATGTGATTACAGAAAAAAGTCTAAATACACTGAAGCTGAGAGAATAATAGGACAAAAAATGATCACTACGCTGGATCTGATCCTCAATGTGTGCTCGGTCCTGCTAAGAAAGAATGGTTCCCATGTTTGGGGCATGCAAACCCCAGGGGAGTCAGAAAACTCCCAGTAAACATGTAAAATGAAGAAATTGTATGTGTGTAAGTGCATGTGATGGGTATAAAGAAAGTATGGAAACTCAATTAAAGATGATAAAGGAAATTGTTAATTGTGGATATCAAATAAAGTCTACCACAAAGCACATATCTTATACACTGTGCTAAAAGGAGTTAAAATTTAGAAACCCACAACACAAGATGAGTACGTCGAGGGAATAATCCAAACAAGAAAACCCTCATATATACCATACATCTCAAATTGTAAATCGCTAAATATCAACTCCTAAAATTCTATAAACAAACAATACAAATATATATCACCAACACCTCATCAAGGACATAACGTGCATGCCAAATCTATCACAAAGCATATAAGCATATTATTCTTATTTTGCATGTTATTTGAATTAGAGAAGAATATTTTCATGTATATAAATTGGTTCGCCGTAAACCGTCCCGAGAACACGGCTTCAAGTCAAGTATTGGTAATTTGGCCCATGTACATATAACTCAGGATATCAGGAATGCGCATGTGCCCGTTTATATACATGTTATACTCACCGTCCAATTCCCCTTTATAAACCCCATGTTTGTATATTTATTTACGTGACTGTGCATGAAACGTTGTGCACAAACCATAGTATTACCATGGAACGACTTTGGTAAAACTATGAAAGATAACCATGACCCAGAACATGTCCAAATCAAGATGGATGCATCGTCTAGTCGATGCTACAATAGTAATAGCCAAGAAAATACCTCATATTGGGATATCGATATCGAGGGCATAATCATGCTATGAAAGCACGCTTATAAATCATATTTTTAACAGGAGTCGTCTTCATGCACAATCAACCCTATCAAATGTCACATTTTTAACAAGAGTCGTCTTCATGCACAATCAACCCTATCAAATGTCACTAGGTGATCAAACATAGCATCAGGTGATACAACAAGCATCAAGAGATCAACCATATCTTCTTGAATATTTGTGTACAGTAAGAAATTTCAATCAATAATATAGTCAGGGTACAGATACATCTTGTATATCAACAATATTCATAGGTATGTATTATCAAGTGGTGTATATTTACTATCAAGTCATAAGTGGCACGTATTATTCAACAACTAAGAAGGTGATGATAAGATAGGAATTTTTAATAATATCAAGCTTGTGTAGGTGTTGGATAATCATTTGGTAGAATATTGTAGGCATGTAGCCAAATTAGTAATTGTCAAGGATAAAAAAATAAAGTAGGGCATAGATAACAGGTAGGTATAGGTAAATAGCATGGAGTGGGTAATTGTTGTGTGTTGTATGTGCATTGGGGGGCATAGATAACAGGTAGGTATAGGTAAATAGCATGGAGTGGGTAATTGTTGTGTGTTGTATGTGCATTGGGTGCAGCATAATTAGTGTTAATCTAAGTACATCACAAGCTACATAGATTGCTAGTCAATAGTATATAGTAAGTAGACATTAGAGCGTGATATCAGTATTACAGCGTAGGGACAACTGATAACAGTATGCTTTTGCACGTAGTGGTGTTAGCCATCTGTGTTATGATAAATTAAGAACCATTACTTTGTATGGTTAACAAAATGTGTAACGCTCTACGTATGCTTAGTAATAGTCGTACGCTGACTATGTATGTTATAAACGACTTACTTTGTATGTGTGATACACGTATAAGTTTCTACATCACATGATAAATCCTATAACCATAACCTACCGTCTGAACAACACTAATGATTGCTTTCACTTTCTTATAAAAACCAACATGTAGCACTCTTAAAAGGTTAACAAGTACGTATATAAACTGTACAATCTCCTGAAGAAATCTGACCACTATTCTTGTATGTTCTGAAATATCTAAATGTCTAAATGTTGCTTGTACTCTTGTGAACTAGCACTACTAATTTATACAGACACTATTTAGGGTGGGCAACCGAGGGTTATTTCATAATTCATTATCGTTGTTTTATGTGTGGGTGTCTAATGTTATTTACTTGTTACCAATATAAGTTTAAGCATTTCACAATATAATTTAGAGAAATTCGTAATTTAATATAATACAACAGTTTTGTAAGCATATACATAGTTTAAATCAATCAATGAGTACATCAATAGTGAATAGGGTATATTCAACTTATAAAAGATCTGTCATGTGGCACATGAAATAACCAAACATATAATTTATTTTAACAATGAGAATCTACCAGAGTATGCGCATACTTCTACAAGAATACGAACTTCATATGAATTTAAGATAGAATTAAAAAAAACAAGACAAAAAATGCTTGCCGATTATGGAAAAATAAGGCGATCAATAAAAGAGTTAAAGGAGTGCTTGCCAAAATTCGAGAGAAACTCCGAAAGCCACACCGAAGCAAGAAAATCCGCTTTCTTTTTTTCTTCTTTTTCTTTTTTTTTAATTCTCCTTGCTGCCTCACTTCTCCTTCCTTTCCGTCTCTCTTTTTTTTTCTCTTTTTTTTCTTAAAAACTACCGTGATGAAAAGGGGTAAAGAAGATAGATATCCTTTCTGTCTCTCTCTTTTTTTGTTTTTTTCTCTTTTTTTTCTTAAAAACTACCATGATGAAAAGGGGTAAAGGAGATAGATATAGATTTTAAAAGAGATCAAGCGGTTATGTAGTTAGAGATTTTTCTAGGATTTTATTTATTTATTTATTTTTAGAAACAAATCGGTTTTAAACCAATTCCTAAAAAAACAATTTTGTTAAACTTGGAGATTTCTTTTCCCGAAAATAATTCCCATAGATGTCCTCCATCGGAAATATCAAGGGAAGGGTGGAGTTTCATTCTTGGACGTTATTTTAGATTGTGCCTTTGAGAAACTTGCTTTTTTCCCTACATCATATAGGCCTCCCTTATAAGACCTTGCATATTTAACAAAATTAATTAACTTGTATCTAAAAAAAATAGGATTATTACAAAGATCCTCTTTAACAATGCCATGCTCGAGTTGTCGGCATCTCTTACACTCCTGCTACGGAGGTGGATTTAGCTCGAGTAGCTCTGCTAGCCCTTGAGGGGGCTACAGAGGCTCCTCAAGCTGACCCTGCTATAGGGTCTCAGATGCGCCTTCATCTCAAGCTAGGGGAGGAAGAGGTTCGGGCTATATGCTAGAACTTGGCTAAACTTACTTCTCGATTAGGCATGGGCTCGAGTTCGGCCACAGCTTAGTAAAAGCACCATAGAGAGAGGTGAATAGGGTTTATGCTAATCTAATCTGATATTAATGTCAATTAAAACTAATTAACAATATCCTAGTAAATATGATATACATCAAGATATATGAGCAAGGATATGCAATATAAACAAGGGAGATATAAACATGTAACAATGACGATATGAAAATATACAAGAATAAATACGCCAAAACCAAACTCAAACACAAGAAAATGATTACGGAGTTCGGTCCTTCCAACCTACATCTCCGCTCCCCACTCCCGGGGAGAATCCACTACACAACCGGGTTTTCGACGCTTACTCGAAAAATGTTTACACCTCATAAGTTCGGTTTTCTAGCTCACTGAAAACTCTACAATCTCACACTCTTGCAATCACACTCTACACCCTCTAAGTGTTGGTCTCTAGCACGTGTCCTTCCTTAAGTGCCCGGAATTACGACCTCTCTCTAGGCTTTACTACCGACACCACTCCTCTTAGAACCGACACCGTCTCTCACCACACACTTCTCTCGGTACACAAGTATATTACAAAGTAATCTCATAATTTAAGCACAAATACAAATGATTTGTTCTCTACAATAGATAAGAACACAATGAAGCCCAACTCAAATTTACAATCTCTCACAACCCAAATATACATGTATGAAAATACTAAAAGCTCAAGTGGGTGTGTAACAAAGAGAATAAACTTCGGTAGGAGGACTTATAGTAGGAGGACTCATAGTAGGAGGACTCATTTCAGGATCAGGAGATATGTTTTGCTCTTCATAAGCAGATCCGGAAGCCATTTGATGAAAGGATTAGAAAGTATAAATAAAAGAGTATAAGAGTATAAGAGAGAGTATAAGAGTATAAGAGAGAAGAGATGAGTTTTTGGTGTGAAGAAAACAAATGAAAACCCCCCTCTATTTATAGAACCAGCCCCCTAGGCAAATGACCAAAATAACCTCACAAAATAGCCATTTTTTGACCGTTTTTGGGGGCAAAACGGTCAAATGGCCAAATCTGGCCGTTGTGACCGGGCCGGGCCAGGCCGGCTCGGCCCGGCCACAACGGTCACTATTGTGACCGTTGAAGCCGTTTTCACACAACGGTCACAATTGGTGACCGTTGTGGCCGGGCCGGGCCCGGCCCGGCCCGGCTTATTTCCGGCAACGGTCACGAGTGGTGACCGTTGCCACACGGGCCGGGCTCCGGGCCCGGGCTGCCCGGCTCGGATGTTGCCCGGCGCCGTACTGTACCGGGCCGGGCGCCACTGAGGCAACCCGGACCCGGGCCCGGAACCTGGTCTAGCCTGGATTTCTGGCCCGGGCCGGGCCCGGGCGGGCCCCCACAAAATGGACAGCCCTATCCATGATGATCGATGAGAGCTGGAGGAGTCGACCATATGTTGTGCCTTGGGCATACCTTGATAAAGAGCCAAGGGCTTGTTATCCGACTAAGGAGTCGTTATACCTTGGGTTTACCCTAAAGAGGTACTAAGGGCTTGAAATTCGACTGAAGAGTCGAATGCCTAGAACTCTTGAGAGTTGACTAGGGCTTTCCTTCCCTTAAGGCTGAGAAAAAACTGTGGGAGTCGACCAAAGGGTTGTGTGGGTTAATTCCTGATGAGGTACTAAGGGCTTGTCCATGATGATCGATGAGAGCCGAAGGAATCGATCATATGTTATGCCTTAGGCTTACCTTGATAAAGAACCAAGGTCTTGTTATCCGACTAAGAAATCGTTGTGCCTTGGGTTTACTCTGAATAGGTACCAAGGGCTTGAAATTCAACTGAGGAGTCGAATTTCAATCCCTCTTGAGAGTTGACTAGGGCTTTCCTTCCCCTAAGGCCGGGAGAAAACTATGGGAGTCGGCTAAAGGGTTATACCTTGGGTTTATTCCTGATGAGGTACCAAGGGCATGTGTGCCTAGGTCTTGCATGACGCCTAGGTCTTTCGCCATAGTGAAGCCTTGATCCCTGCGAGATCAGAGTTAACTCATATTGAATAAAATGTTATCAGTTTTGTATTTTACATTATCATAAAAATATCCTTTGTAGGCATTTGATGCCCAAAGTAGGTTGAACCGCTTGTGATCTTTCTTTAGCTCTGCTTTAAAGATAATTTTGTAGTGGATGAGGCTGCCAGTATAGAACCTCTTTTAGTTGTATTTTGCTTGCTTTATAGCGGACGACTTGTTGATAACGAAGATGAGTCGAAACTCTATTTGCCATCTCATCAGCCAAGGTTCCTTTTGAGTCTGAATATTCAGTAAGGCCTTGAAGGCGGATGGTTGGCATGCTGACTTTTAGCAAAAGGAACTGGCCAGACGCCATGATTCCTGTTGAATGGTATTTTTCAGGTCGGGTTCGTGAGGGTTGGGGGCACGACCAGAAGCTACATGGTACCTTTTATAGTGGAAACTCTCTTGGAGAGAGAATCCACTAGCTGATATTGTACTCCCTAAAAATGACAAAATGTGGCGGTTTTCTTGAAGGAGCTTCAGGAGTACTGGGGATTAGACCATACTGTGAATGAAGAACTCTCTCTTATAGGGATCATGCGGGTCACATACTTTGACCACTAGAGCTTAGGCAACTTTAGTGGTGAAGGCATTGGTTGAAAGGCCAAGATCATTCTTCCTGAGAACAATCAGCTATCTAGCCCTAAGTTTTTCCCATAATCTCACCCCTGGTATAAGGGAGTTTCCTTCAAAGGGTCCTCATGGACCCAAGTGCCTATCATATACTTAATCACTGCTCCTATCACTACTAGAAAATGGGTTATTGCCTACGGATATTTAGCGACGGAATTTTCCGTCGCTATAACATAACTTATAGCAACGGAAATTCCGTCGCTATAGAGCCGTAGGTAAATATATATATAGCGACGGAAAAATATATTTTAGCGACGGAATATATCCGTCGCTAAAAGAATAGCGACAATATTAATTTCCGTCTGTGCATTAAATATAGCGACGGAAATTCCGTCGCTAAAACACGTTTTAGCGACGGAAAATCCGTCGCTAAAACATTTCATTGGGAAAAAAATTTTGGGCGCGGGCGCCCAAAATTTTGGGCACCCCGCGCCCGTTTATACCCGAGACCCCCCATTTCTTTCCCCCTCTCTCTCTCCCAGATCCCGACCCCCCCCGTCACCGCCGCCTTCGCCGCCGCCATCTCCTCCACCGCCTTCGCCGCGGTCCCCACCAGCTCCTGTCCGATCCCCCTCCCTCCCGCCTTCGCCGCCGCCCCCCCTCTCTCTCCCAGATCCCGACCCCCCCCTCGTCACCGCCGCCTTCGTCGCCGCCATCTCCTCCACCGCCTTCGCCGCACCCCGCTAGCTCCTGTCCGATCCCCCTCCCTCCCGCCTTCGCCGCCGCCCCCCTCTCTCTCTCCCAGATCCCGACCCCCCC
>BQKN01064383.1:90887-180017 GCA_022839385.1 Asparagus kiusianus | reverse complement strand
TGCCTTTATATTATCTGTTTGACTGGTTATCATGTATCAGTTTGTGTTATGTATTATAGTTTTGTTGGGTACTCATTATGTTTTCAAAGTATAGATGACAAACAGATTACGTAAGAGAGCGCTTGAGAGACTTTTAGGTAGACGACGTGGAGGCGACGCACATGGCTCTACGTCAGGTATTTTTATTAATTTATTATATCTGTACATTTCTATAAACTATTAATACGAGCCTAACATTATTTTTTCACATTTCCTACGCAGGCTGCATCGCTGCTACACATGACGGGCCGCCACAGGACACAGGACGAGGAGATGCTCCACCTGATGCGGAGACACTCGTTGATCCTGCTCAGCATGCAGAGATGCCGCCGTCGCCTCCTCCGCATGCAGATGTATTGGAGGAGAGCCGATTTGAGCCATATAGCGCAGCTGTAGAAGCTGCGCCACTACCGCCGGATTCTATTCCGGATCAGCGAGCCCACGACCCGGCCAAGGTGAAGGAGGATTGGGATGCTTATCATGATTTGCGACTTATCGCACAGCAGAGGTATGAACAAGCAAGGCGTAGATGCCTCGAATTGAAAGGTGTGTATAGATTTTTATAGTTTATCTGTTAATATTTTAATTTGTATTATCGATATTGATTGATTTATATTTCACCTGAATTTCAAATATTCGTAGGTACCGAGCGACCTACTAGGCGCGGCCGCAGTGGTACCAAGCCACAGAACCTCGTCCCAGATATTCGTCGGAGGGCCGTGATCCGATGGGAGAACGGCGTTCCTGTCGGGCCATTTGCTAACTCTTTTAACAATTTCCTCGCCTCTTTAGCCAGGAGACATGATTTCTTCAACATATATTTGACGTGGAAGTTGCAGCGGATTGATGCGCTGGTGGCATGTTGGCGATATATATGTGTGAGTCATTTATTTTAATTCTCATAATTATTAGTCATTTTATTATTTTGTTTAACACACTGATTTGTATCTCTTTTTTCATTGTATGATGAAGCGATTTTTCTTTCTTGACGATTACGCTTGTGCCTGGACTTACTGCTTCACGCAAATCAATCTATCGTTCAAGAGGTGGCGGTCAGAGCTGAAGAAAAAATATTTTACTCGCATCACAGAAGATTGGGAGCGTTACTGGCATCTTGACGAGCGCGTAGATGGAGTTGATTTTTTTACACTTTGCGATTATTGGGACACGGCCGAAGCTCAGGTATTATTGAAGTATATATCTTCGTTTATTGTTTGAAATTCTATATTATATCTGTTTAACATTCTTTTGCAGGAACAAGCTGAAATAGCAAGGAGGAACCGCAATGCGCCCCGCAGTTACGAGCATCACGGGGGCTCCAGGTCCTTCAGCCAACATTATCATCAATTGGCGCTTGAGGTATATAATATATTAGCTCTTAGGTTATCAATTTGAGTATAATTTATGTGTTATGCGTTAATGATATATGTGAATAAAATAGGGAAGGGGAGAACTCGGGCATTTTGCAGATCGTATTCTGACTGGTTGGAGTCCAAATTACGCTGATAAAGTGAAGAAAGCGCAGAACCGGGATCTGGCTATAAGTAGCAGTTAATTTGTATATTTAATTTTTATAACAATGCATTTTAAATGTGTTAGAATTGACCGTGTTGTTTTGGTATATCGCAGGAGAAATTACATGCTAAGGTGCAGGAGCAATTATCACAGACTCAGGTCGATTCTAACACTCAGACCCGATTAAGTAGAGAGGATGAGGATAGCATCATCGAGACGGTCATTGGACCGAGTAGGAAGAACAGATACAGGTGGAGAGGATCCGAGCATCGGCCGTACGAGTCCAGTAGCACCTACGAGTCTGCAGCTCCACCAGGATGCAGTTCTTCTCAAGACCTGACTATGGAGCAGAGGATGAAAGCGATGGAAGATTGGCAGTCGCGCCGGGAGTCGGAGCTACTCCAGATGGCGGAGGAAGAACGGAGGCGCCGGGAGCAGAGGGAGCTGGAATTCACCCAGTTCATATCGACTCTGCCTTCTGATGCTCAGGAGGCATATAGGAGACGGTTTTTGGCGGATCAGGTAATATATATATATATTTCTTTTTTAATTAAATGAATTAAATATAAAATTCTTACTTAGTTACGAGTATGCCATATGACTAAATGATATCACACAAACTATTACACACAAACTATATCTCTCTCCGAAACACAACTAAAATTATATACTTAATGTTTTTATGTGATGATGGTGTTGATGGTGCGTGCGTGCGTAGCGATGGTTGTATTGGCTAGTGAGTTGGTTAGTTGGATGTTATTTTGTTTTGTTGTGGGGCGTTTGTGCGTAACGTCGTTGGTTATGTTGTTGGTTGGTGGGTGTTTTCGTCGTGGTGGTGGTGGTGGTGGTGGTGATGATGATGGAGGGGGAGGGGGTGGGGGGGGTAGGAGTTTGGTTGGTTCGTGGGTGGGGTTGGGGGATTGTTATTGTGGTGGTGGTAGTGTTGTTATTGTTGTGTTGTGGTGTTGCATGTATTGTATTGTCGTGATCGTTATGTGCGTGCTTGATGTTGGGTTTGGTCGTGGTGGGGGAGGGGGAAGTGTGGGGATTGGGTTGAGCTGGGTACTCGTGCGTGCGTGTGTGCGTGTCGGTGGAGATAGGTACGGGTGCGTGCGTTGTTAAAAACATGTGTGTGCTTGCGTATAATACATAAATATATGCCATGATACTCTCTCTGAATCATATAACATGTAAGAATATGCCATGATACTCTCTCTGAATCATATAACATGTAAGAATATGCCATGATACTCTATTATTGCTATACTTGCATGACATGCCTTGTTGTTTTATAATTTGTTACTTTACTGTAAAATTCAGTTTTTGATGATGTACGTATTGCTCTATAACGTTTTCTTTATTTTTTTAGGCTGGGACTTCTCGACAAGGTGGAGTTGGTGATGAGGATGATGATGATCGGGACTGAGTTTATTTGTTTTAACATTAAAAACAATGGGTGTGCTGTATAAATAACATTATAAATGTTGGGATATTTATTATGTTTTTAGTGAAATAATTGTTATATATGCGTGAAATATGTGTTAATGCATGTGTTGTGTAATATATTGTACAGGTTATTGTTGTAAAATATATTGTACAGGAATTTCTATTTTTCAAAACAATTTTTAAAAAAGTTTCTGTCCTTTTTTAGCGACGGAATTTCCGTCGCTAAAATAACTTTTAGCGACGGAAAACTGACACGGCAGATTAGCTTTCAGCGACGGATTTTCCGTCGCCAATATTTATTGGCGACAGAAAAATTTATAGCGACGAACATAGGGCGACGGAAATACGGTCGCCAAAAGATTAGATTAGCGACGGAAATTCCGTCGCCAAAACTAATGGCGACGGATAAATATATAGCGACGGAAAATACCGTCGTCAAAAAATAATACATAAACGACGGATTTTTCGTCGCTATATTTCCGTCGCTATAAATTAGCGACGGATTTGCCGTCGCTAAAAGAAGCTTTAGCTACCCTCACAATAGCGACGTAGTTTTAGCGACGGAATTTCTTTTTTTCCGTCGCTAAAACTTTTGGCGACGGATTTTCGGCTTTTAGCGACGGATTTGTCCGTCGCTAAAAGTCCTGTTTCCAGTAGTGTATGCTCATATGAGCTATCGGTAGTTGGATCTTCAGTGATATTTGGCCTCATCACATCCTATGTTCCGGCCAGATTTATTCTGTGATGGCGATTAGAAGTCAGACTTGCTTTTCAAGAAAAACAACCACCCTTTTGGTGGGTCTTCTGCTAGAGGGTTTTCTAGGGGGATTAAAGATTGCTCTACCATCTAACTGATGGTGTGCTTGGCAAATACTCTCTGGATAAGTTGCTAAGGCTTTCGAGGATTGCACCTATGTTGGTTCCTTTTAGCCAAAGCTAACCCTCCTTAGCTTGAATGATGCAACTTCTGACTTTATTTAGCTTGGATGATGCAACTCCGATGTTGTTCTTCAGGGTGAGTAGAATTAGACCCTTGATCAGAACTTGGCATGTCTTCTCGAAAAAGAAGATCGGCCCCACGGTGGGTGCCAAATTGTTGATGTTCAATATCAAACAGTCGATTAATTCAGAAGAGGATGATTGCAGGGTGATGAAGGATGATGGAGGGCCCACTCCTTTCTTCGACTTTATGACTGGTTCTTGAACGAGGGCTTGATGTCCACGCTGCACAGACAAGAAGAACTCGTGAGAGAGTAGGGACCAGTTCCCCGTGGTTCCACCGATGGTCAAGTTAGTGAAACTCGAGTGGGGAAGAGGAAGGTTAGAGAATCAGTGTCTCTTTTGTGTGGTGAACTCCTATGAGTAAAAGTTCTCAGGAGAGGAGCTCTTGGGAGCCAACCTATTTTTATATTGCGTTCTTTTTTCTTAGAAGGAGTTTAAAAGACTTTTCTCTATGTGTCGAGAATTCTCCTGGCCCCCTTTTTTTTGAATTAGGGTTATACCTATATATGAAGTGGCCAGGTGAACTGATAACAAGATTATTCCTTACTTGATACATGTTGACTGGGGACTGGAGGGGAAGTCACTTTAGCTCTGGAGAGGATGTTTCTGTATTTTTCGGGAAGTGATTGATAGTATGGCAGAAAGCACGTGGGCATACTGAATTATCCCTCGCTTTACAGGTGTCAGCTGGCGACTGGAGGGGAAGTCACTTCATTATAGGAGAGTGTGTCTCCATATTTTCTGGAAAGTGATTGAGTTGACAAGTTATGAAGACCTATCAAGTCAAAATATGGATAAGGCCTGTCTAAGGTGGACTGAGATGTCGACATATGCTCTGGGGAAGAGGCTTGAGGCTAGGGTCGAGTCCTCAATTTAGTCTACAGCAGGGAATGTTCCTTAAGTCGTTTATGAGAAATACCCAGTGAGTGGTTGAGTGCCCTAAGTAGGGTCATCCTTGATGATAGGGTCGACCGACACCGCCTTTCGCATCGACTCAGGAGTGTCGGCCTGTCCGACTGGTTGGAATGTCATCTCATCTCAGCTAATAACCGTTTCCCGAATCGATATAAAGATGTCGACTCATCTGGGAGGCCAGGATCTCTCGTGCCGACCAGTATCGCCTCCGGTGTCGACACCAGAGTGTCGGATTGATGAGTCGGTGGAGCTGAGACCTCTGTGATTGTGCCTTGGGTTTATCCCTGATAAGGCACCAAGGTCTTGTAATTAGCCATGATGGTCTAGTTGCACTTAGAGGATTCGACCATATGCCGTGTCTTGGGCTTACCTTGATAAAGAGCCAAGGACTTGTAATTCGACTAAGGAATCAAATGTCTAGAACTCTTGAGAGTTGAACAGGTCTTTCCTTCCCCTAAGGCCGAGAGACGACTGTGGGAGTCGGTCAAATGGTTAAGTTTGTTTTGCTAGGACTCTTATCGTATCATTTTGCCAATATCTATCTCTTGAGTGAGTGAACACCATAACAAGTCCAAAATATGAAAACTAAACAACACATATTTTTGATATTTTGAGTTAAACAAACTCTAGAAACATTTTGAATGGATTTATAGACTTAGGAAAAGAAATAAACTAGTATAGTTAAGATCATAAACCGAAAACATGATCTTTTCTCAAAAATACATATACTATGCAATAAACATGATTTCATTGAATTTAAACTTGTTGATTGATGAAATCATCTTAACCACATATAAACATGAAACAATTATGTATTTTCCAATTTTATTTATTTGTTTCATATTTGTATAGCTAAACACATTATTTACCAAAACCAAAAATGATAAATATGAAACATCTATGTTTGTATATAAATTATTATATTCATTTCATATTTAAACTTGAAAACGAAAACTCAAAATGTGTATGTGTGTATATATGAGCTTTAAGTACCAACACACAAAGTATAAACTCCTAAATTATAAAAACTATAGCCAAGCTCTCTTGATCTTCGATGTAGCTCATCTTCGTAAACTTTGCGGATGAAGCTTGATCTTGAATTGACTTGAATTGCAATTCTTTCATTTTGATATTTCGCCAACCTTCATTTGATGTGATCGTTATGGTACAATTCCATCCAACCTCTGACTCATTATTTGTCTAGAATACCTAATAAGAAAACGTAAATACTAGACAAACAATATTAGGGTTTTTTTTGTAAAGCATCATCAAAACAAAAAGGCCAACAATCTTCCCATTTTTGATGATGACAAACAATCTACACAAAGAGTATATAAAATATACAATAAAACAAAATACTCATAAATATACTCACAAATCACTTGTTTCTCCCCATTTGGCAACATCAAGGGATAAGAGAACAAAAGCTCCCCCTATCATTAAGTACGGCGAGTATTAAAAAAATAAGGAAATGCTCCCCCTATCAAAAAACCATATAGAATATATGCAATAATGATCAAGGCAAACATATGTGAGTAAGAATGGATGTAAAGTATGCTAAACACAACTCACATACAAAGATAGACCAAGTGAACACATATACATGTGTCATGAAGAGAGAGTGTCACAAGAGTCTTGATATAACATAGTGTCAAAAAGATTGATTGAGAGCACATATACATGTATCGTTATGAAACATAGTCTCTCAATATATAAACAAAAAAATGTCTCAATAAAAGTAGTATATATAGAGTAATGAAATCAAAAGAGTGGAAAAACATGAAAATCATGAAAAAATATTTTTCATTGAAAACAAAACATGAGAACCATGAAAATCATGACAATCATGAAAGTCAAAGTCCAAAAGAAAAAATAAATCAACCAAATAAAATCATAAATCAATCAATTAAACCATAATATAAAAACAAACCAATATCAAATTTTGTCATATTTGACAAGAAAACAAGAGAGGCAGCCATATCAAGCTCTTGAGCTTGTTACAACCCATATATAAATATTTAGCATCCGGTAAACATGATTTTGAAATAAATAACCAATAAATCTGGAGAGTTGCTTAAACACAAACCTCTCATCAAAATCAAAGTCAATAAAATAAAAACAAAAGAATAGACAAAAAATTGTTTTCATTTACAAAAGTTTTAAAACACGTTTTTCAAAACCAAGAAATAAAAAAATAAAAAATAAAAACACTAAAAATCTTGGTTTAAAATTAAAAAGATTTTGACACCCAAGCATTCTTGGTACCAAGAGATTTAGGGACATGACCCCTATCATTTAAGCTCAAAGTCTTTGGGTTATGAACCCTTTTGGGCACATGTGGTGTACTAACACGGTCAAAATAAAAATTATACAAATGACTTTTTCGGTTGTAATAGGTACAATGAAAAGGGCTAAATAATTTGTGTTGACCAAGTGAGCGTCCACGGGAATCATTTGTAAATAATGATGGTCTTTTAAAATTATTTTTCAAATGTGAAACTCTTTTTAAATCAAAACAAAATTTGGTCAAATGAACAAATTTACCATAATAATCACACCTATACACATGAGCATGCTTATGATGAACAATAGGTGCATGAGCATGTGTGTGTGATGACGAAGAAACTTGGTGGGATGCACAATGAGCATTAATATTTTTATGTTTGTGTGCATCATAGCAAATTTAGCTAAATGGCCTTTTCGACCGTAAATAGAACATTTGTAAATTATGCTATACATGTGTGCATAGTGTGTATAAGACTTGGAAGTATTTACATGGGACTTTGCACACAAGTATTTACATGGGACTTTGCACACAAGTCTATAAGCTTTTTATTATTTGCAATGCATGTTTTAAGGGTTGAATCTAAAGATGATATACGATCCTTAACATGATTCAACTCATCATTTTGCATAAATGTATTATTATTATTAGAAGTAGAACAAATATAAGTGTTATCAAAAGAACTAACTTTATTTTTCATGTTCTCTACTTCTAATATGGCATTATCATTTTTATAAGTTAAACTAGCAACATTTAAAATTAAAGAATTATGATCCAATTTTAATTTTTTATTGTTTTCTTTTTGGATCACATTCTCTTTGGAAATTAAGTCAAACTTAGATGCTAGCAATTCATGATCAGATTTTAAAGTTACATGCTTGCCTTTTAAATCAACAAAATTATGGTGTAATTTTTTATAGGCATGCATTAACTTGTCATAGGCACAAGCGAGTTTATCAATTGTTAATTCACTTTCGGAATCAGAATCGCTTACCACACTAGGGATATTGTTTAGTGGCCGTGTGCACAATGAGGCTCCACATAAACTTGAAGAAGAAACCATCAAAGCTTATCGGATCACCTCTAAGTTCCCTTGATGTGCTTCTTTAAGTTTTCATAATGTATAAGCACTATCAAAAGAATCAAGTTTGTTAGAAAAAGATGAATCAAATGTATTATGTAAGAATTCTAACAAAAGCTTGTTCATGGTAAACATTCTTAAATCATTTTTTACTCCACTTGGATTTATCCAAAGTGTGTTCAATATAAGCACAATCAATAATTTCCATAAATCAAAATGTATAGATCTAACAAAAAGCTTAAATCTAACACACCATTAAGTATAGAGAAAATTATCTAAACGAGGAACAATATTAATGGTATAACCAAGACTAGGTGCACCGTGCATATTCATAATATATTATGCAAGCAAAAAGAAATATCAAAACAAGATTAACAACAATATGAAAGCTTGGACCTTTAACTCAAGGCGGTTAAGCCACAAATCAAAGAGCACCCAGCTCTGATACCAATTGAAAGTACCATAGAGGGGGGGTGAATAGGGTTTATGCTAATCTAATCTGATATTAATGTCAATTAAAACTAATTAATAATATCCTAGCAAATATGATATACAACAAGATATATGAGTAAGGATATGTAATATAAACAAGGGCGATATAAACATGCAACAATGGGGATATGAATGCGCCAAAGCCAAACTCAAACATAAGAAAATGATCACGGAGTTAGATCCTTCCGACCTACGTCTCTGCTCCCCACTCCTGGGGAGAATCCACTACACAACCGGGTTTTCGACGCTTACTCGAAAAAGGTTTACACCCCACAAGTTTGGTTTTCTAGCTCACTGAAAACTCTACAATCTCACACTCTTGCGATCACACTCTATACTCTCTAAGTGTTGGTCTCTAGCCCGTGTCCTTCCTCACGTACTCAGAATTACGACCTCTCTCTAGGCTTTACTACCAACACCACTCCTTTTAGAACCGACCCCGTCTCTCACAACACACTTCTCTCGGTGTACAAGTGTATTACAAAGTGATCTTACAATTTAAGCATAAATACAAATAATTTATTCTCTACAATAGATGAGAACAAAATAAAACCCAATTCAATGTTTCACAAAGAAATTGTCCAATGCTAATTATCGTAGATGTCTCTTCATAATAATAATATACTATGTATGAAAATACTAAAAGCTCAAGTGGGTGTGTGTAATAAAGAGAATAAAAATCAAAACTAAACTCAATATAAACTCTAGCTTAATAAAATGATAATCAAACAATTATATAAATGTAAATCTAGATTGAGTTTAGAAACACTTCTCTAAGATGAAAAGAGAGAGAGAGAGAGAGAGAGAGAGAGAGAGAGAGAGAGATAAGATGAAGCTCAAATACCAAATGATGATCTCCTCAAGTTCTTGTGAAATTTTCTTCACAAACAAAACTTGTAAACACACTTAAATAAACTTTAAACATACTTTAAACTTGTTTAAAAACTTTCTTAATTACCCTCAGAAGTTAGAGTATGGGGTATATATAGGATTATATAATAAACCCAAAAACCAAAAGAAAACCAAGGAAAAATACAAAAAATGGAAACCTAAAAATCTAGAAAAATAGCCGTTGGAAAGCCGTCGGTCGACTGATGAATAGTATCAGTCGACTAATGACCTAACCGTTATAGGCAGTTCATAACTTATCGATCGACTGAAGATCTCATCAGTCGACTGATAGTTTATCAGTCGCAAAAACAAAACTTTTACACTTTCCATACGTTTTCTTCGGTCGACTGATCCCTTGCATCAGTCGACTGATAACACAAACTCAGCCTGTTATAAGTAGTAAATCTGATTTTCAAGAGGCTTTAAAAAATAGCAAATAAAATTCAAAAATTATGAAACTTTGGGAAATGATTGTAAACATGATAATGAACATTTACAAAAAGAAATTTTGGAATTGCACTTTCTAATTATGAAAACTCATCATTTTACAAAATAGTCCAAAATATAAAAACTAAACAATACATATTTTTAACATTTTGACTTAAACAAACTCTTGAAACATTTTAAATAGATTTATAGAGTTAGGAAAAGATATAAGCTAGTATTGTCAAGACCATAAACCGAAAGCAAAATCTTTTCTAAAATATATATATACTATGCAATAAACATGATTTCATTGAATTTAAACTTATTAATTTATGAAATCATCTTAAGCACATATAAACATGTAACAATTATGTATTTTCTAATTTTATTTATTTGTTTCATATTTGTATAGCTAAACACATTATTTACCAAAACCAAAAATGATAAATATGAAACATGTATGTATGTATATAAATAATTATATTTGTTTCATATTTAAACTTGAAAATAAAAATTCAAAATGTGTATGTGTGTATATATGAGCTTTAAGTTCCAACACACAAAGTATAAACTCCTAAACTATAAAAACTATACCTAAGCTCTCTTGATCTTCGATGTAGCTCATCTTGGTAAACTTTGCGGATCAAGCTTGATCTTGAATTGACTTGAATTGCAATGGCTTCATTTTGATATTCTGTCAACCTCCATTTGATGCGATCGTTATGGCGCAATTCCATCCAACCTCTAACTCATTGTTTGTGTAGAATACCTAATAAGAAAACACAAACACTAGACAAACAATATTAGAGATTGTTTGTAAATCATCATCAAAACAAAAAAACCAACACTTAGGCCAAGAGGTTTGAGAAGAAGAAGAGAAAGAAGTCAATCTCAAAGGGTCATCGCTTGACTAAGGCAGCACACAAAGACTTCTTGCCTTGAATGATGAGGTGGCTGAGGCTGAGCCTGGGCAGATTGAGGGAGCACGTGAGTAGGGCTCCAGTTCCAGAGGCTTTCCAAGTGCCCCTGTCTGAAATTATTAACATCGATGATGAGTACTAACAATTAGTTGTTAAGCGGGGAGCAGCTAGTGGGGATCTTCTTTTCTTGGAGCTAACAGGAGTTGAGGCCCTGATTGGTGAGGAGGCCAGTGCAGAAGCACAAGACAAGTTAAGAGAGGTCCTCCACCCTTCTAGGAGAGCCGGAAAAGAGCTAGTTGTTGAGGAACCAACCACTAGAGAAGAGCCGATTGCAATGGAGGAGGAATCGGCCATGTAGGAGGATCGACCGCATCAGAAGGGTAGGCTTCTCAGGGAATTCAAGAGGGTCGATATGAATGGTCCTTTCCTCATTATATTGGCAAGCTCGCCCCTCATGAGTGGGATAAGATGAGGGCAACTTTGATAGGAGCAACAAAGACACACCCTCGCTATGATAAGGAGCCACCAAACAAGAACGTTTTTGTCTTAGGTCGTCGGATCGAGGGGGTGGGTCCTAGAATTCACGTTCAACCAAGCTAAAGTTGTCGAGCAGTTTCTCCTTCCTAATTATCAAACATTGTTGAGAAGGGTACTTGACACCAGCCTTCATCCGGCTCTGCGGACCTATCTCATCAGAGATGTGCTCTTAGAGACTGAATTATGCTGTCAATATGAGCAATCACGGGATCTCTTATTCAAGTTCTTGGGGGAGGCAATAGCATATAGGGAGGCAGTCAGGCTACTAGCTGCCACAAAGAAGAGTGAGCTTGATGAGCACAAGAGGAGTAGGTCAGAGATGGAACATGAGCTGATCTATCATGATGAGAATCTTAAAATTGTCGTTGAAGCCTCCTAATAACAAGCGACCGATCTTGCTGTAGTCTAGGAGGAGATAAAGGGTCTCCAGGAGGAACATAACCACTCCCATCAGGACTTGGGTCTTGCTTAAGAGAGGATTAAATATCTCGAATCAGAAATTGAGTCCGAGAAGAGGGAGAGGGATGATGCTTTCAAGCAAGCCCAGGAGGCCCACCTCGAGTTGAAGGAGCTGATGGCAAGATTGAAGGAGGTAACTCATTAGGAATCTCTTTAATAAGAGGCTGCATGAGTTTCCCAAGAGGCTGAACAGTAGTACAACTCCCTCCTTGCTCAAGTCCTGACACTATGGAGTTGTGATACGGGTATATCTTCTCTTCGGGAGATTAGCGATCATCATGGGAGCTTAAGGATAGACGATTCTCATGATAGCATGAGAATAGGGGTGTAAAACAGTACAGTGGAACATAGGTAGAAGCGTGAAACGAGACGACGAGCAGCAGATTCGAAGAATCTAGTTTTCAGCTCATGACTCGACTCATACATGTACATGAGTCGACTCATCAGGTTGAGTCGACTCATGCTTGTCATAGGTCGACTCACAAAATCAAGCCCTGTTAGTAAAAGTCTCTAACCAATCGACTCATCAGTTATGAGTCGACTCATATGAGGTCATGAGTCGACTCACAACTGTTCATGAGTCGACTCATCGATGGTTTCCTGGTTCATTTGGGTTTCTGTTCACACGAATTCCTATTAGTTTTGGGCTTGGTTATTTACCAGATTACCATCCATGTTTGTACACCTATATAAAGGGTTGTTTAGGGTTTCTAAACATGATCTTGGAGATCATCTTAGATAATCTTAGAGATCTTAGATCAAAGAGAGATTCTAATCATTATATTAGGGTTTAGGGAGGATTAAGGTTATTCTCGATTCTAGTGAGATTATGAGGGAGAGATTTATAATAATTGATTCTTCATAATCTAGAGAATGTATTTTTCTTTGACATACTGAATTATTCTTGTGTTTTAGTTGTCTTCTTCTCAACCCACCTTTTGGTAATTCCGCGACCAAATGGTGCTCGTACGGCGACTCGTATTAAGTTAGTATCAGAGCAAATCAGATCCTGTGAAGGGGTATCCTATGTATGGTCCTTACTCGATCACAGTACAAGAAGCTTGGCGAGATCCTTATTTCCTTGGAAGAAGTCCAGAAGATAAGGAAGGAGAAGATGACTGAAGGAGACAATTCAGCGAGGATTGATGCATTAGAGAAGCAGATCGAGATGATAGGTTCGACTCTCACACAACTCGTTAGTCTTATCCATGGAGGTGGCAAACAAGATGAATCTTCTTCGAAGAAAATTGTTGACTCCGATATGGAGAGAGTAGATTCAAATTTCGACGAGGAGGAGGAGATCGTTAAGACTGTATTGCATCAATGGGGTAAGAATTCTTATCAGAACCTGAAGATTGACTTTAATATGGAGATTCCTATTTATGATGGGAGTGTTGACGTCGAGAGGCTTGATGACTGGATCGAGTGGATGGAGATGTATTTTACTCTTTATAGCTATTCGTCAAAAGAGAAGATTGTGTTCGCGACTTTGAAGCTTTCAGGGCACGCGTTAATATGGTGAAAATCCTACTACAAGCAGGAGAAGAAGGCGGTGTCGTGGAATAAGTTCAAGGAGTTACTGAGGAAGCAGTTCTACCCGATAGGATTCCTTAAAGAGCGTTGGCACAAGTGGTACGGCTTGCGCCAAAGGGTCAATCAAACCGTTCAAGAATACACCACAGAGTTCCAGTAGCAGGCGATTATCCTCAACATTGTGACAGAGGAATATTCCGTGTTTATGAAGTATATGACGGGATTAAGCGATTACATCCGAAAGGAGATGAAGCTATTCATGGTGGAATCAATTGCAGAGGCAAGCGTGAAGGCTGTTGCCCTCGAGGGCAAGCAAAAGAAGGAACGAGGCTAAGGGAGACTCCAAACAGATGGGAGGTGAGTCTAGTGGTTCTCCATCTAAGGAGGAGAAGAAGAATGGTGATCTAGGGAAAGCAGGACTAATTTGTGGTCACTGCGAGAAGACAAGGCACACAGCTGATCGGTATTAGGAGAAGTATCCTCATCTCAAGCCAAGAGGGTTGAAGAAGAAGGGGGAGAAAAAGGCATACATGATAGCTCAAGGTCCGAAAGAAGTCCCGAGGATGATAGAGCCCAACAGCAGTCTCAACCTTATAGCGGGGAAGCAGACCACGAAAAAGGACGACGACCCGAGAGAGCAACTCTTTGTTCTTAAGTTGCAAGTGAAGACCAGTTTGGTTGATGCCATTGTTGATTCAGGCAGCGAAAAGAATTTGATATCCGAGGCATTGGTTCAGAAGCTGGGTCTGAAGACGGTCAAGCATCCGAATCCTTATCTATTGGGGTGGATTCAGAAGGAGGAGAAACTGAGTGTAGTTGATCAATGCACTGTCAGATTTGTGCTCCACGAGTTGTATATTGATGAGGTCACGTGTGACGTCGTTCCATTGGATGTTTGTCAGATTATATTGGGCAATTCTTACTTACAGGATATATATGCGATCTACGAGAGGTGGGCTCAGAAGTACACCTTTACTAAGGATGGTGTAAGGTTCATATTTCATTCGGCATATCTTCCGAGGGAGACAAGCTTGGGGACGGTGACACGAGCGAAGAGACAAGTGAATGCAAGCAAGAAGTTTGTCTCACTGTGCATTAGACTTTCAGAAAAGCCATCGATAAAGGATTGCAACTTAGGGCGAAAGGTGACTACGACGAGACGTGAGATGGATGAGATGTTTCCGATCGGACGTCGAGACCAAGTTTCTAGCAGGGCCAGATGGTGTAGAAAAGATGGAGGAGCTCGAGAGTTTCCTCAGCAAAAGTTTTAACTTAAACGGGACTTCAAGTTCCTAAAGAGGGGACCCATGATACGGGTGTATCTTCTCTTCGGGAGCTTAGCGATCCTCATTGGAGCTTAAGGATAGATGATTCTCATGATAGCATGAGAATAGGGGTATAAAATAGTACAGTGGAACACAGATGGAAGCGTGAAACAAGACGACGAGCAGCAGATTCGAAGAATCCAGTTATCAGCTAGTGAGTCGACTCATACATGTACATGAGTCGACTCATCAGGTTGAGTCGACTCATGTCTGTCATGAGTCGACTCACAAAATCAAGCCCTGTTAGCAAAAGTCTCTGACCAGTCGACTCATCAGTTATGAGTCGCCTCATATGAGGTCATGAGTCGACTCATAACTGTTCATGAGTCGACTCATCGATGGTTTCCTGGTTTGTTTGGGTTTCTGTTCACACGAATTCCTATTGGTTTTGAGCTTGGTTATTTACCAGATTACCATCCATGTTTGTACACTTATATAAAGGGTTGTTTAGGGTTTCTAAACATGATCTTGGAGATCATCTTAGATAATCTTAGAGATCTTAGATCAAAGAGAGATTCTAATCTTTGTATTAGGGTTTAGGGAGGATTGAGAGGTTGTTCTCGATTCTAGTGGGATTGTGAGGGAGAGATTTGTAATAATTAATTCTTCATAATCTAGAGAAGGTATTTTCCTTCGCCATACTGAATTGTTCTTATGTTTTAGTTATCTTCTTCTCAACCCACATTTTGGTAATTCCACGACTATATGGTGCTCGCACGGCGACGTATCAAGTTGAGTGACACTCTTGGAGTCGGGAGCCTACCAAATAGAAGTAGTAAAGAAATACCATAATGATACTCTTGGGAAGGTGGAGTCACTCTTGCTTGCAAGGCGAGGTTGAACTTCCGAATGCAGTAATGTTCTTCACGTTTTATTACACTTTTATAACCTTATTATTTATTTTATTTTGAATAAAATATCTACCAACAATGTTTTTATTTTAATTTGTAGGTAATGAGGACTTAAAGAATAAAAGCATAATTAGTCCAATTCTCCTCATTTTTCAAGACTTTATTAAAGCCTAAGAGTAAGAGAAGCCAAAAAGCCCAAAAAGCCCAAAAAGCCCAAAGAAGGCGAAATCAATAAAGTCAACAAAGTTTATTATAATTATGTTACAAATTAATCGATGAGCTCATCAATGAGTGCATTGCTAAGTCCATTGATGAGCCCATCAACTAGATTGCAGTAGAATCGATTAGCGGCTTATGTTTATTCTCCCAAAAGCCTAGTTAAATTAAAGGCTGAGGTTAAAGGTAGACTATATATGATGGGAGATAGGGGGGTTTGGTGTTAAAAATTCTATAAAAAAAACTCTATTTGGAGAGGTGTGACACTCTTAATTAAGAAGGCGTTCCAAAAATTATAAACATTTTTTTGTAATAAATATTTTTTTTTCTCTTTTTCAATTTACTTTCTTCTTCTCTTTTGATGATGAAAATGAACATTTGCTTCACAAGGAGTCAACCCCTTGATCTAAGTTTTATTTTTCTCTTTTAGTTTTTTATTTTAGAATTGCATGTTTTATGATTTTATTTCTTATTGTTAATTTCATATTTTGTAGAGTAAGTTTATTTTATGTTTCGTAGAGTAGATCTATTTTCTTCATTTTTAATCCTTTGATTTTCTATTTCTTTCTTTTATCACTTTTTAGTTTAGACATAGATCTTACTTTCTAGTATAGATTTTATTTTCTTATTTTTATTTTTCAATATGACTAATAATTCTTATAAGAAATCTAGGATTAGATAGAACTAGTTTAATTTTCTTTTTTACGTTTGATTTGCTCTCTTTATGCTTAAAATGATCTTGTTAGGATAATCAATTTGAGAACTAATTCGTAAAAAATTAAAAAAGTTTGATAGTCTATGTTTTCATAAGTGGCGTGATATGTTATGCTTATTCAATTCTAAGATTATTATCTAGTTTTTTATTTCTTTTTATGAGTAATAATATTGTTTGGATGTGAATTTGATAGAATATGCTTGTTTTGAGTAACTTAAGAGTCTATGCTTTAGAATTCTGAAGTAAGATGTGAATAAAAGAGAGTAAATCTTAAATGTAAATTGAAATGAAGTAGTGAATTCAATCCTAGTTTTCTATTGTTCTCTCTTAATTTTCTTTGTCTTTCATTTATTTTTAGCTTTGATTTCTTATTGTAATTTGATCTCCTTTTTATTTTCTTTTCTTTTTTCTCTTCTCTCACTCTTCCCTCTTGTTATTTTCTTTTTATTTCTAATTGTTTCCTATTCTCTCATTCTCTCCTCTTGATTTTGTCTTATACTTCTGTGCAAAACCTCTACGTAAAATATACCATTTTTATTTACCCTTCTTATTAACTTCCTACACAATCTAAGAGCCCATTTATATCTCTCTTTGTAATATTATCCTTCCCTGTGGATAGTTGTGCTCTTGTTACTTTGCATGTTTTTATGCTCATCAAGTTTTAGTGTCATTGCTATAGAAGGTGCATGTAATTAGAATTTTTCTCTTTTGGTTCTTTGATGGTTGTATTTCTTTGTGAAAGGCTAAGTTAGAAGAAGAAGGTTGAAGTTTAAAGAAGAATATTTGCTTTAAGAGTGGCTACCACCTTGAAAAGGTAAGTTTTCTTTCTAGTATTTTCAATTTAATCCTCTAGTTAGGCTTTTCACCTTTGAGACAATAAGGAACTTATAAAAAAAAATCTTGTTGACCCTAATGAAATCCACCTTCCACTTGAAAAACTATTAAAGAAGATAATGAATTCAAACAAGAGCTTTCTTTCTCACGCTTATTTGATTGCTAATCCTAATTAAAAAAGTTTTTTTTTTTGCATCCTCTTGTAGTTACTTTTAATTCTTAGGGTTTGTATTGCATATAGCTGATAGAAATTCATGAAAAAGAGTTGAGCATTTTGATTTAAGCACTCACTTGAAAATACTCTTTTGGGCAAAAGCCCCGTACTCGATTAGGTAAGGGATTTCATCACCTTTTCCTTAATCTAGAAATATCTAATTCCTCACTACACGAGCCTGAGCCTTATAAAACTCATTAGGCATTAGTCCCTAAGGATTAAGCTCACTAAGGAATAATAAATCCTTAAGTAAACCGATTTAAATTACCTATTCTTATTTTTAATGATATAAAAAATTCAAAAAGATTTTATTTGGTGTATGTAAGTTTGAGATAGGGATAATATCAATCATTTAATCCGTATTGAACCAGTTATTGAAACTAAAGAAATGTCAAATTCCAATACACCCCTTCTTCAAGACATATTATCCTACTAGGAATATAATCTCGTCTTGCATTAGACTTCCTAAAGTTAACGGTGGTAATTATGAGCTTAGACCTCTCTTTATTATCATTCTTCCAAAATTGTTAGAAAATGAATCTGAAGATGCATATATTTTAATATCTCACTTTGAGGAAGTGTGTCTCATGATTAAGATTAGAGAGTTATCTGCGAATGTAATTAAGCTTATATTTATCTTCTTGCTCTGAAGGACAAAGTCAAGAAACCAAAGAACGAGTCTCAGCTTAAATCAATCAAGTTTTTTTCCCTAGAATGTCATAATTGCCTATCTCAAGCCCATATTTCATAGGAATGTCCTCTCTTAAGAAATAATCAACCACTAGAGCAGATGAATGTTGCATTCTAGCATCCTAGAAATGATCTATTTTCTTTGATCTATAATCCAGGTTAGAGAAACCATTCAAATTTTGTATAAATTTAGAAAAATTTCTTTAAAAATCTAAACTTCACGCTCACTTCAACCCCACAATTTTCTATAATAAACATAGTTCCATTCAATATACCGAACAATTTTTTCACAACCCAATCTGCCATATCCAAACTAGCCTCCTTATCATCAACCAATTAATCATATTCCTCGAGTTCTGATCATGAGAAATATTTTAATGTCTTAGAAAAGAGTTTAAAAGCCAAGATCAAAGCTTCCACATAAACCACCAATATGTTGACTCACTTAATCAACACTTTGAATTCCTTTATGTAGACAACCAGTCAAATGCTCTATTCCAACACTCAAGCTACAGCTAAATTAGAAACCTAGTTTGATCAACGATAATGCTGTGAGTGAAAGAGAGAAGAAATTTTTTTCGAGTCAACTTATTGTAAACCCTAAGGGTGAAAGAGAGAAGAAAATTTTTCGATTGAATCTATTGTAAACTCTAAGGACACTAAATCAAGTTCAAATTACCCAGTTCAAGCGAATGGAGTTCACACCTTATGATCAAGAAAACAAATAGATATTCAAGTTAGAATGCCTCCAGATCAAACTCCATCTTTCTCTTCTCCTATTCAAAATTTTGAGCCAAAACAAACTCTTTCTCTTATGATAAATCACCTCCTTCTGATGACCAAGAAGGTGAACCCAAAACTGAGCCTAATCTAGATAGGTATAAGCCAGTTGCTCTCTTTTTAGATAGACTCGAACTTAGGAAAAGCTCAACTCAGATGGAAAAAATTCTAGAAACTTTAAAATAGGTCAAAGACAACATTTCTCTTTAGATGCAATTGAACAAGTGTTTTTGGTGAGCTAGAAAAGCATATTGTGAGGGATAAACGTTATTTGAGTGAGTGTAGAAAACCCGGTTATGATAGTGGAGATCTCCTCGAGGTGAGGAGCGGAGACGTAGGTCGTGGGGACCAAACTCCGTGATCATATCTTGTATTTGTGTTTGTCATTTGCGTACTATCACTTGTTTATTTACTCTTGTTCATATATCCTTGCATAAATCAAATTGAATATCAATATTGTTAGGATATATTTGTTAATTAATTTTAATCGTCATTATTATCTAATAAGGTTAGTAATAACCCTGTTCACCCCACTCTAGGGTACTTTCAATTGGTATCAAAGCTTAGTGCTCTTGATTTAAGGTTTATCCGCCTTGAGTTAACGGTCCAAGCTTTAATATTGTTGCTAATCTTATTTTGATATTATTTAATTTGCTTGCTCATATATGATGGATATGTTCAGTGTAGATTATGACATAAATGTTGCTCCTAGATATAGTAACTTTCCTTATGATCAATGGTGTTGTAGATTCAAAAATTTTGTTGAATCTAGAAATATAGATTTATGGGAAGTTATTGATAATGCTTATATTGTGCCCACTTCGGAGAAATCCAAGTGGAGCAAACATGACAAGAAAATGTTCACAATGAACAAGTCAGTGTTAGAATTTATGCATAATGCTTTTGGTCCATGCATTTCTAACGAACTTGCTCATTTTGATAGTGCTTATACAATTTGAAAATTATTTGAATCACATCAAGTGAACTTGGAGACGATCCGACGATCTTTGGCGGTTCTCTTCAAGTTCACAAGGAGCCTCATCATGCACACGACCACTAGGCGATAGCCCTAATAAGGTATGTGAGTCCGATAACGAAAATGATCTTACTATTGATAAACTCGCACATAGCTATGAATTATTGATGCATGATTATAAGAAATTGCAACGTAGCTACATTAACTTAAAAAGCAAGCATGTCGAAATAAAATCCTGTCATGAAAGACTAGCTACTAAGTTTGATCTCATTGCAAATGAAAATATAAATCTTAAAGAATGCAATAAAAAATTAAGATTAGAAAATGCTAGTTTGTTTCATGCTAAATGTGATGCTATGTTAGAAGTTGAGAACATAAGAAAAGAGCTTAATTCTTTTAAAATTGATCATGCATGTTCTACTTCTAACAACAATGCTTGTGTGGATAATAATGAGTTGAATCATATTAAAAATAGAATATCCTCTTTAGATTCAATACTAAAAACTTGCATTGTATAACAAAAAGCTTTTGGACATATGTGCAAAGTCCTGTGAAAATTCTTGCAAGAAAACTACACACTATGCACATATGTATAACAAAATTTATAAGTGTTCAATTTGCGATCATAAAGGCCATATTGCTAAATTTTATTATAATGCACAAAAGCCTAACAAGCCTAATCATGTTTGTGCATCCCATCAAGCTTCTTCATCTCATACACATGTACACACATATAGTGATAACCATAAACATGCTCATGTGTATAAGTGTGAATATTATGGTCGTTTTGGTCATTTGGACAAGTATTATTTTGATTTAAAAATAAATTCACTTTTGCCAAATGTTTCTAAAGAACCACATGTGTTTAAGTGTAATATTTGTGGTATATTTGGACATCTTGCAAAATTTTGTTATGATTTGCAAAAATCTTCTAAGTTGTAAAATATTCCAAATAGACCATTGTTTAAAAATGTTTTGTATTTGTAAAAAGCTTCAAATAATTCACTTTTGTTTGTAAATGTTCTACGTGCACATCCATATGGTCAACATAAACAAATGCATCCTCTTTATTACACTTATTACAATCGAATGTGTTATTTATATAACTATTGCTATGACCAGATCCGTGCACAAAATATGCCCAAATGGGTTCATAACCCTAGGGCCTTGAATTTAAATGATGGAGGTCATGTCCCAAAATCTTTCGGCACCAAGAATGCTTGGATGCCAAATCAAAATTAATTTTCTTTAATTTTGTTGTTTTATAAGTTTTTGTTTATAAGATGTTGTTTAAAAATGATTTTTGTGAACATTTTTTCAATCACATTGTTATATAAGAAAATTTTATTTATGTGAAATTTTTGTTTGAGATATGTTTACTTATTAATTCAATGTGTGGTTTCAATTTTATATATATTTACATATATTTAAAAGATTAAAATTTAAATCCATTTGAAAAACTGATTTTGAGCATATCAGTCGACTTATTAGTCGACTGATAAGTCGACTGATGGGCTCGTCTGCTTCTTGGGTTTTTAGATTTCTACGATTTTATTCATTTGGTTCTGAACCCGACCTTCTTAAATTCAAATCTTGGCCATTCATTTTGTTTTTGAGATTATCTTGGCTGTCCGATCTTTCCCTATACCCTAAACCTAACCTATTCTTCCCTAAAATTCAACCGATCAAATTTCCCCTTCTTGTTGTTGACTGGCGATCTCATCCTCGTCAATCCCTCCGTCGCTCGTCCTCATCCAGTCGACCGTTGAGCTCTGAGATCCCCTCTGCTGGTATAATCTCCTTCTTCTCTTGTCACTTTCAGAGCTCAGATCTTAGGGTTTATTATTTCTAGGGTTTCAAATTCTAGGGATTGCAATCGGTTGTTTCTATTCTTCATTATGCATAGAGGCAATTCTAAGCGTCCCAGGACTTGCAGAGGAAATGCCTCTTCCTCACAAGCTCCTGCTCACACTCCTAGAACTCAAAATCCCTCCGTAGAGAATGTAGAATTTTATGAAAATCAGTTGCTTACTCCCGCATTACTCAGGAAGTATCACACTCTCTGTCAGTTGAAAATTTTTCCGGGTAGATTCGTAAATTATGAGGAGTGCAAGCATCTTAACGTCAATATTGTTCTTAAAGATGTCGGTTTATTTCATCTTTTCTACTCTATAAATGCACCCCCGTATTACCCTCATCTTATGCGGTTGTTTTGTGCAAACCTTCAAGTCAACTCGACTGACCCTAATACTCCTTTCATTACATCCGTCGTCAAGGGTCGACAAATTCTTTTTACCGCAAATCAGCTTGCAGAAATTCTTGGGATACCTAGGGGAGATACCATCCTAGGTGATATTGAGTTTGATGATCCTGCTATTGACCCTCTAGATTCTCATAACACTACTTTCCTTGCTAAGGTCTTAGGGAGAATTGTTAGATATAACTTAATTCCCAAAACAGGGGGTTATGACCACTACTCCCAAGACCTTACTAATGCTATCTATGCCATCATTGGCAATAGGGATGTTCTATGGGGGAAGTTATCTTCGACTTTATGGCTCATACCCATACAAAATTTCTTCTTTATGGATCCATTCTTATTATCATTTTCAAATATTTCGATGTCGATCTCTCTGGGGAACCATCTATCAAAATAGGACCTTTTTTTGATGTCGCCGATTTGAATCGCATGAGTATTCCGGCTATCCAATATGCTCTTGATGAGCTTCCCTCTCCTGAACCTCCATATCCTGAGCCAGCTAGATCAGCTGAGTCTTCTTCTTCTGACTCATCTTATAGGCCTCCACACTGTTCCCCTTTTGCTACCTCTTATATGTCTGACTTCTTGGCCCGTCGTATAGACAACTTAGAAGAGGGAGTTTATGGGCGCTTGAGCGACCTTGAGCGTAGGCAGGAGGAGATTCGTGTCGAGATGATTGGCAGAGTAAATGGCCTAGGGCATCAGCTTTCTGATATCCTTAAATTTTTGTAGCCATCCACTCCCTCTCTGGGTCCAGGACCATCATCCTCGTGATGTAGATCTTATATTTTTGTTTTTATGTACTTGACTTTTGGTTTGAAAAACATTTTGATGTAGTAACTTTGATATGTAGTTCGTTTTGTGTTTGTATGCACTATGGTTGGTATGGCACTATTATAGTATGCGTTTTGGCTTGATATGTTGTGAACATGAGTTAGTTGTTGCAAACTCATAATTTTGGCATATATATATATATATGTCCATGTTCATTTCTTTTTATCTCTATGAAAATGTGTGGATGTGGTTGTTGTTATATTCATTCTCTATGTATTCTTGTTTCACAACCACCATCTGTTTATATATCGTGGCTAACCTTTCTTACATGCTTTTAAATAGGGGGAGAATCCCTATTTTTTTATATATCTCAACTGTGCTTATATGTAGGGGGAGCTTCTAGCTCTCATTCTGTTATTTTTCCATTTTTTTATGTTGCCAAAGGGGGAGAAAATTGTGAGTATATAGCATTTATTCAAATTGGTTTCTTGACTTTTTATGCATATTGGTAAATTGCTTGTCATCATCAAAAAGGGGAAGATTGTTGGGTCCTCTTATTTTGATAATGATTTTACAAACATTTTATAACTAATATTATTTTCAGTATTTTGTTTTGTGTTGTTTACTATATACAGGAAATCGAGCTAAACAAGATATATTGAAGCTATGCATATTAAGGCAATCAATCCAAGTCCAAGCTTCAGAAGATTCTTTTCTGGTATACTTAGTATAGGATTATATAATGTGTGTTAATTCTATAAGCTCAAATATACACACACATTACATTTGTTAATTTTTCATGAAAATATGTGTTTTATGCAAAATACATTCAAATATGTTTTGGACTATACAAACCATGCTAACACCTTTTATTATGTCCATAAAAACATTACACAAGTTTTTAGAACTTGATTTGAGCTAAAATATCAAAATCAACATATGTGAAAAACATGTATTTTTGCACTTTTGAATATTTCTGAGTTTTCACAAATGATAAGAGCAATTTGAAAAATTCTTTTTCCAACATGTTCATATTCATGATTATAAACTTTCCCAAAGTTTTACATTTTTTAGAATTTATTTGCTATTTTTTATAGAGCCTTGAAAATCATTTAAAAAATCGATTCAGACTGATATTCTGTTATCAGTTGACTGGTCAGTCGACTGACGAAAGTGTCTGCAATCATCAAATAGTTTCTGTTTTGTTTCGATCGACTAACCAGTCGACTGATGATCCATCAGTCAACTGATAAAGATTACCAGTCGACTGATGAGATAGAAAATGAATACAATGGTCAGCTCATTAGTCGACTAACGCATCCCGTCAGTCAACTGACCAGCTCCAACGACTATATTTCCAGCTTTGTTATTTTATCATTTTTGCTGGTTTTGCTTGGGTTTTGTGCCTTGGTTTTTCTTTTTATATGAACCTCTATTGTTTCATCAGAATTAAATTTTAAATAGGGTTTTTAACAAGAGTTTTAAGTGTTTAAAAGTTTGTTTCTCAAGTTTAAGTTTGGTGTTTGAGTTTACAAAGAGGAGGCTTGCATTTTCAATTGAGGAATTCATCCTCAATCTTCTTCATCCTCTATTGTGTTTATAGAGAAGTTTTTCTAACTCTTTTCTCTAGTAATTTTATTATTGATTTTCATATTCTTATTATTGCTAGTTTGCTAATTGAGTTAGATTTTATTTATACTTATTTTATCACACACACCCTATTTGAGCTTGTAGGATTTCGTACATCATATATTGGGTTGTGGGATTATGATTTGTGAGATTGAGTTTACATTGAGTTCTCACCTATTGTAGAGAATATTTTATTATTTTTGAGCCTAATTGTGAGATACACTTTGTAATACACTTGTACACCGAGAGAAGTGTGTGGTGAGAGATGGGGTCGTCCCAAGAGAAGTGGGTAGGTGGTAATGCATAGAGGTATGTTGTAATTCCTAACACTTGAGGGAGACACAGGCTAGAGACCAACATTTAGAGGGTGTAAAGTGGGATTACAAGAGTGTGAGATTGTAAAGTTTTCGGTGAACTAGAAAATCATAGTGTGAGGTGTAAACGTTATTTGGGTGAGCGTAAAAAACCCAATTGTGATAGTGGAGATCTCCTCGAGGTGAGGAGCGGAGACGTAGTGTTAGGGCTCTAGTTTTGAACCTACACTCTTGTTTTATTTTGCTGATTTTACAAACAATCTATAACTAATTTTGTTTCCTAGTGATTGTGGCTTATTACAGGTTTATATCAGAGTTAAAGATCCAGATCAGCCATGTTTACTATCATTTAGGTATTATTGTATATATCGTGTGTTATTCTCTAAGCTCAATATATACAAAAGTTTACATTGTATTATTTTACAAAAGTTTTGCAATACACCTCTTTATCCAAATCAAATGTATATGTTTACATATTTACACATATATGTGCACATTTGCTAAAATGATGATCTTTTACAAATGGCAAATGTAATTTCCAAAATTTCTTTACAAATATGTTTAATATCTTGTTTATAAACTATTACCAAAATTTTACATTTTTTAGAATTCATTTGATATTTTTTAACAAGGTTCAAAGTTGTTATTTTCTATGTACATGTTTATGAGTTGACTCATGAACAATATTGAGTCGACTCATAAACTGCTGCGTAGTTTAGAATTTGTTTCTGATGAGTTGACTCACAAACATCATGAGTCGACTCATCAGGTTGAGTCGACTCATGTCTGTCACAAGTCGACTCACAAACTGTGTTGGAAAATGAGTTTTGTTTCTGCTGGGTCGACTCATGATCTTATGAGTCAACCCATGGTTTATGAGTCGACTCAGGAAGTTTATGAGTCGACCCATAAGTTGATTTTTAGCCTGTAACGGTTACTTATGAGTCGACTCATGAATAGTACTGAGTCGACTCATAACACTGTAACGACTACTTTTAGTTTTTGTCTTCTTCTGGCTTTTTAGTCTTTTTACTTGGGTTATTGCTAATGTTTTGGAATGTTATAAATACCCCAGTGCATTTAACATTCTGACCAACCAAGAGATTTGTTTAATTAAGTTTATAAGTATTTAAGAGGTGTTTAAAGCTTTGTCTCAAGTTTTGTTTCAATAGAGAAGTTTTACACAAAGAAGAAGCTTTCAATTTCAATTGAGGAATTCATCCTCATCATCATTTCTTCAGTTCTTCGTGTTTGTATAGAAGTTTTTCTAAACTCTTTTATATAGCTTATTGATTGTCAATTTCATATTCATATCTTGCTATATTAAATTGAGTTAGAATTTCATTGTTCTCATTTATCACTATTTGGGGAGAAAGTTGATGTCTTCATTGGTGTAGTCATTACAACTTTAGTCATTACAATGACAACAAAAAAGATAGTCTTTTTATAAGACTCTTACACAATAAAAATAAAAAAATATAACTCTCATTAAAACAAACACAACAGACGTTTATCCTCCGCTGCTTGCGTGGGATCATGGCCTGTGATAGAGATATTGATATCCGTGGACTACCAAATCCGCAGCTTCGTTGATTCGCTAAGGAATCAAGAAACCGAAGCACTTATCTCGACAACAATGAGATAACCACTCTTCTCGACGGGGCAATCTCAAGGTAAAAAACGGGAAGTGTAGATCTGACAAGCTCCTCCTCTTTATGCTGACAAACTCGATCCAATCTCCTCCTCTCTTCTGAAATTCATACTCCTTCAGTCTTTAATTCAGCAGGGCTTTGCCAATATTCGAGAATTCCAGATCTAAAAAATGAAGGCCCTGGGGCTGTATTTATAGGTTTTGGGACCTCTGTTTTTGGATAAGAACAATCAATTCCCTCTTATCTTCAGTTGTAACCACTTAACCATATTCTTGGATGATATTTTATTAGTTGGAACAAATCCAGATGGTTAACGGTCGAAAAACAGCTTAAATCTGCCAAAATTTGCTTTCGAGAGCTGCGGACACCCGTGGGTGTCTCGGCCAAAGCTTGGCTGAGACACCTCTTGGTGTCTCGGCCAAGGCTTTGTCGAGAAACTTATGGGTGTCTTGCTGTGGCATGGAGCATTGTTCCGTACGTTCTGTCCGTTTTCGTCGTATCTTCATCATTCGAACTCAGAATCACGTGCTAGCTGAGGCCTGGAGCATTGTTCCGTGCGTTCTGTCCATTTTTACCGTATCTTCACCATTCGAACTTAGAATTACACGACTCAAAATGCGTCAGAAAACCGACAAGGAGATCTATAAGCTTCCATGATTGAATCATATGTGGAGTAATTGGGACACGAGAGGTGCTTCATCTTTCGTAAGTGACACGTAACTCCTGATACATTCGTGTATCCGTTATTCCGAAGTTTTGTTACTTTTCATGATTCGTTGACTCACTTCATGCGCTTGTTATCATCAAATGAGCTTCTGTGACTTAGATAGCAATGTTTATCGTCTTCTCTTTGTCTCGAGCCGCGTGCGGGGACCTATAGGTGATTTTTGACGCCTACAGATACCCCCTCCAAAGTGTTTCAGTCTCGTTTCTTTTATAGAGGAGCCTGAAATACTTTGGATGTGATCAGTCTAACCTTCAGTCGGTGTAAAAGGACCTGTAGTTAGCTCTGACTCTTGACTCCTTTAATTTTTAGTCTATTCAATATTTTAACGAATAGCTAAAATTCTTCCGGCGCTGCGTTTATCAACTGGCCGTCATCGAAGTCTTGAATCAAAAACTGGTGAGTTGATTTTGGCTCGTGTCATTGAGTTGACTTAGAACTGACTATCTCTGTCACAACATATTGACTTAGGGTTATGCGTTGAACGGTGTTGGCTTTTCATCGCAACGTGTTGACCGACATTGACTTTTCCTTGCAACATGTTGACTAGCGTTGACCTAGAGTTACGCAATGACCGGTGTTCACATAAGGTTACGCGTTAACCGGCATTGACCTTAGGGTTTCGGATTGCCCGGCGTTGACTTTTTATCATACCGCGTTGACTGGTATTAACCTAGGATTACGCGTTGATAGGCGTTGACCTTTCATCACAACGCATTAACTGGCGTTGACCTTAGGGTTTCGGATTGTCCGGTGTTAACTTTTCATCGCAATGCGTTGACTGGCGTTAACCTTGGGTTTCGGATTGCCCGGTGTTGACCTTAGGGTTTCGGATAGTCCGACGTTGACTCTTCATCGTAACGCGTTGACTGGCGTTGACCTAGGGTTACGCGTTGACCGGCGTTGACCTAGGGGTTATGCGTTGACTGGCGTTAACCTTAGGGTTTTGAATCGCCCAACGTTGACTCTTCATCACAATGCGTTGACTGGCGTTGACCTAGGTTTACGCATTGACCGATGTTGATCTTAGGATTTTCGATCACCCGGTGTTGATTTTTCATCACAATACGTTGACTGGCGTTGAATGGCATTGACCTAGGGTTACGCGTTGACCGACGTTGATCTTAAGGTTTCGGGTCGCTCGATGTTGACTTTTTATCACAACGCGTTGACTGGCATTGATTAGTGTTGATTTTTATTAGAACAACCAATGATCAGCGAAAATGGGTGGAATAAGATCATGAATAACACATGTGGCTCGAGACACCACTGGATGTCTCGGCCAATGGGCCGAGACACCCTCCCTCTTTTGGTTTTTTTTTGTTCCTTTGTTCCTTTGTTGTACCCTCATTTCCCTCTCTCCCAAAATTACAAATAGAGTCATTTTCCCCTTAAACTCCTTCCTCCTCTTATCCAAAACTTCTCCTTCAAACCCATTTTTTTCTTCAAGAAGTCTCAACCCATCCAAACTCTTGCTCTTAAAAAAAACATCAACCCCTCTATAAAATTTTGGTTTTCCTTCTCTTATTTGGCCGAAAATCCCCTCTTCACAAAGCTAGGGTTCATTGCAATTTCAAGCTCAAGATTTGGACTTTTAAATTGGGTTTTCAAGCTCTTGATTTGGGTAAGCTATTTTCTTCATCCCCTCTATATTGCACACTTGATTTTGATCCAAAAGTTTATGATTTGGATGTAAAGATTGAAACTTTACTCTTGTAGTGTGGGTATGTAATGCAAAGATTGTAGCTTTTTGCTTTCATGAGGTGGGTTTTGTGAAAAAAATTGAATCTTGATGATAAGTTTTGAAAAAGGCCAAAATTTTAAGGGGCTTATGTGCAAAAACAGGACTAAAATTTTGAGAGGCTTTTGTGTAAAATAGGGCTGAACATTTGAGGGGCTTTTGTGCAAAAGTGGATTGAAATTTTGGGACTTGGATTGTATGCCCATTTGGCCAAAATTTTGAGGGGTGTTTTATGTAAAAAGACCATGAATTGTTGAGGGTTTATTTGCAAAAAGCAACCGAATATTATAGAGGGGCTTATTTGCAAAAGGGCTAAAATTTTGAGAATTTGGACTACATACCCATGACCAAAAATTTGAGAGGTGTATCTGCAAATTGGGCCGAAATTTGTAGGTGTTCATGACTAACTTTGAGCCTCGAAAATGAGGGGTATTTTGGGTATTTCACCCCAAGTTGATCATGAAGGATTTAAATGTAAATTGCACCCATTGTTTGCATGCATAGAGCTCATAGGTTTATTAGACTTCAACTACAAAATCCCATTTTATTTATAGGATTTTAGTCAAAGTTCATAATTTCCCTTTTAATTTTCGGGTTCTTGGATTTATAATTATACCTGATCCGTTGATTTTCGTTGTAGGTTAACCATGTCTCCACGCCGACCACGATTTCATAGGAGTAGTTCAACTTATCAGCATAGTGAGAGGGAGGCTCCCGTAGCTTCCTCTTATGGGGGTGAGCTTTTATGCTTTCTGTATCCTCGTTTGATTCCTTTGCGGGTCATTCGGGAAGAACCGACGTCCTCCTTCACGGGGATTGAGGTTTCAGGATGATTTCGGATTCTATCATACCCGCGTTTAGCCCCTTCATGGGTCATAAAGAATCGACGTCCTCCTTCGTGGGGATTGAAGTTTCAGGATGATTTTGGGTTCTATCATGCTCTCGTTTGGCCCCTTCACGGGTCATTCGAGAAGAACCGACGTCCTCCTTCGTGGGGATTGAGGTTTCAAAAGACGTGTTTTGCTTGGCCAATTCTTGACTTCCGACATGTTGAGCCGATTTTATGTTGTATTACACGGCGTGGGTCGGAGTACATTATCACGTTGTTTACGTAATGATGTATACTGCCCTTCCTGTGTAGGACACTCAAAATCGTCTCGCCAATCACTCAATGAATGACTCTATCTCGGTAGCTTGTGAGATGAATTCAACCCTTGTATAATTTATGAATAATTTTATGATTCCATGTTTGTTTTGCTGCAGTTGAGTTCCCCACAGAAAGTTTTTCACCTCATGCTACGACCGGTTGCAACAGGGAGACATTCTCTATTAGTGTTGACAGGAAGGCTATTGGTCTGACCCCTCAGTTCAACGAGAGTCGTCCCGAGGAGGTGCGTTGATTGATACGAGATGGGGGCCGCCGTTCATTATGCCAGCTGATTACCGATGCTTTAGAGAAGCCGGATTATTTATTCGGGGACCATGCTGAGGATCCGGCTAAGTTGATTCTTGATGACAAACATTGGTTGAATGACGATGGTAGGAACCTTTTATATATTCTTTCTATTCCCCGTTAGCATTCTTTTGCTCATTTGGAGATGTAGACTGTGCGGTGACAGATATCCTGGAATCTTACAGATGACCATGAACAAGTTTATTGTGGCTTTATTTCCCATCATAAAACCCCATGTTCTGATGGGTATAATTATATTCGCGGCCTTCGACCTAGCATTCTAGGACTTGATACAACACCACCGGACGAGGTGTCAGCAATCGTCCATACTGTGAGAAATCGTCTAGCTAGGCTTGGAGGAGGTTACCCCTGAAGAAATTCAGATGTTTCGGTTGGTCGTCCTTGTCGCCTAAGAAGTGGTGGACTCGTATAACTAGTTACGTCTTGGGACATTGGGAGAGTGAGCTAAAGCGCAGCGGATTGTATGTACCTATACGAGCTACTATGTATGGACTTCCAGTCAGCAGCTGTCATTTCTTAGCATTGCTGGAGTTTTATAACCCTGATAGTAACACTTTTCTGACTAGCAGTGGAGAGTTGGGGTTAGCTCTTCATGAGATGCATAAGATTTCTAGTCTTCCGATGGGAGATTGTCTATATCAAGAGTACTTTCCCTCTAACTTGCAGTTAGGATAGCTGAAGAGAGATTCCCTCGACATGTATGACACTCTCTGGGACCTCACGTGTCATTATTATACATCCTTGGTTAGGGTGAGTCCACTGGCGAAGAGGAAGAAGCAGGTTAGCTTGAAGCAATTTGCTGATTATTTATTTCTGCATTTGGAGAGCAATTCGGGCGAGACTATTTGTGAATTGACCCTTTTGACACCTTCTGCTATTAATGACTTAATTGAGAGGGCTGATGCTTGTTCATTCACTACCGCTAGTATGGAAGGTTCCTTTCCGCCGGGGACCAAATTTTGGATATTTCTTTGTCATGCACGGAAGCCTATTCGGCCTAAGACCCTCCTGGCGGGCTATCTCGCCCTCTGGTTGAAGAAGTACGTCATTCCATACCAGTTCTCTGATGCTTTGCCTATTGAGGTCCTCCTCCCCACCGTTCAGTTAGCTCACAGGAAGGATCTTTCTCTGCTTCCGACGATGGTTGCCCGCATTCATTATGGGCTTAGGTATTTGGTTGATGGTTTTACACATGTAGGTTTTGAACCGTCGACCGAGATTCTCTCTGTAAATGTTGAGCTTCTGTATACGTACTTGATGGCATGGCTTGTCCTTCACCGTCCTGATTTGATGTCGGCGCCTACCGATGCTTCTGTCCCTTTTCTGTAGTTGTTAGAGGGGAGTAAGTGGTTCGCGAAGACATTCGCTGATGTACAACGAGAGCTTCAAGTTCGTAGGAGCTAGGAGTTCTTCAGGTGTTTTCCTCGCTTCTCGGGCCACTATGATGACGTATTGATTGATGAGGAGAAGCCGGGGGCCGATCGGACCTCTCTTGATGTTGGTTGCTTCTGTATGTTGGTGAATATTCATGTTGGATACCTCGTTCTTCGGGTGAAGGGTCGTTGCCACATAGAGCCCTATCTCCCTTGCCGCTTCACTCGTCAGTTCGGTTATGACCAACTATATATTCGGAACCCGAACCGAGGCTTGAGGACTAAAGGAGGTCTTATTGACGACGCCCAAGCATAGCTCTGGACTATGACGGGTTGTACCGGCGCCTATTTCGCTCTCCCTTCATCCAAATGCAAGCCATCGCTTACTTTTCTCAGCTACAAATGGCTCCTTTCTACCAACGAGCTTCTAGATGTGAAGAGCCTCTCAGAGTTGGAGGCTGAGCACTTGGTTCAGACCACCATTAAAGTTGTTCGTAAGGCTGGGCTTTCGAAGAAGCGAGGGAAGAAACCTGTCATACCCTCCCGTTCGAGCAAAAGCCAGATGGAGGATGATGAAGAGCTCCTTCATATTAATGATGAGGATGAGACTTCTGAAGAAGAATTTAGGGATATGGACACCGACGTTGGAGTTGACGAGGAAGAATCTGAGACAGGTCTGTCAGACTCTTTCTTTTCAGAATTAATGGATCTGGCATTTCTTCGTTGGTCTCAACACTCTAGATCTCAACCAGCTCCTCCAGAGCCGGAATGAAAGGTTTTATTTACTTATCCTAATAAGATGACTCTTGTCACTCTAGGTAGGATGGTTGACGAGCATGAACCACTTATTTTCCATTACTCGAGATCACGATCTAGTGCCGAGGCTCCTATACAGGTTAAGATGCGTACTAAATCTACGCATGAGCGACCCACTGGTCCGATAGAGGTTTATCCCCCAAAGCAGAAGAAGACTGCTCATAAGTTACATATTGGTCAGCACGCCCGCGAAGCAGAGTTACGAGGTGCTGTAACTGCTGGTGGAGAAGAAGGTAATGTTCCATTATTTCCATGACCTTAAAATAGTGCTCTTCTGGATTCCCTGAACCTAATCATGTCATGTGTTTTAGGAAGCCATGACAGAGGTGAACTTCCGTACGACTCTGTATTCTCTGATCCTGGCCATTTAGATAGCCCGAGCTTTGTGCAGCAAATGTGCGATGCCATTCGTGATGAGCCTACATATGTTGGAGTGAACCGGGATGCTAACTAGGATAATACCGTTGAGTCGAGTATTTTATGCCTAGGTATATCTAACACCGGTAATACACCATTCGAGTGGCAGTTAAAGGAGTTAGGCAATTCAGAATTTGTTCCTCCTTTAATCACTTCCGCGCTTCATTCTCTTTTAGACAAATTGAAGAATGCGGGCACGAATATCGGGGTGGATGAGCCTCCTGCCACTACCACAAGTGAGTCTGAACTTCTCTATCATAAACTTTTAGCTTCTTTTTATTTATCCAACACTTAAATTCTCTTGCAGATACTACGTTGGAGAGACCAATCGAAGATGAGACTTTTCATGGCATGGATCTCGGGGGATTTAGTGAGCACATGTATGTTTCAACATCGAGTTTCTCGGGATCCGACACTAGGTTGCTCGTTGAGATGTTGGCAGAGCAGGCTACCAGAGAGGCTGCAGGACCATCCGTTGAAGGTGGTTCTTCTGCAGGTATGCATCTAATCTCTGACATTGTAATTTTCTTTATTTATCGAAATCTCTATTTGACTAATAGGGAATTCTAATCGTAGGACCAGCCACTATAACTGATACAGCCGTGATTTCTAGCGTCCCTAGTTTACCTAAGGGTGTTTTATCCGTAGGTACGCGTGTAATCCTCTGTATCATCATTCTCTTCATTTACCAAAATTTCTATTTGACTGATAAAGAGTTGTAATCACAGGACCAGCCGCTAAGACTGATACTACTATGATTCCTGGTATCTCCAGTCTGCCTGAGGGTGGTTTATCCGCAGGTACGCATGAATCGCAGGACCCACCACTAGGACTGATACTACTACGATTCCTGGTATCTCTAGTCTGCCTGAGGGTGGTTTATCCGCAGGTATGTACGTAATCCTCAGCATCATCATCCTCTTCATTTGTCGAAATCTCTATTTGACTGACAAAGAGTTGTAATCGTAGGACCAGCCACTAAGACTGATACTACTACGATTCCTGGTATCTCCAGTCTGCATGAGGGTGGTTTATCCGTAGGTACGCACGTAAGCCTCAACATTATCATTCTCTTCATTTGTCGAAATCTCTATTTAACTGACGAAGAGTTGTAATCGTAGGACCAACCACTGGGATTGATACTACTACGATTCCTAGTGTCTCCAGTCTGCCTGAGGGTTCTGTCTCTTCTCCACTAGAGGGAAGTATGGCCATGAGTCCGTCGTTCGATTCTCATCTTCAGGCTGCTGTTCCCCCAAACCCTCTGGGCATTGTAGAATCTCCTAGAGGAGTCGATATACCATCAACAGTCATGCCCGCTATCATTCCCGAGCCTGCTGAGACTAGATTAGTGGAGCCTGCTACAGGATATCAAACCGAAGGAACCTCTGTCGGTACTAGTAAGCTCATAATTCGCTCTGAATTTCCCCACAATGTTCTAGGGTTTCTTACCTCTTCATATGATTATTTGTAAGGTTTTCATCGTCTCCATATGAGCGCATTATGGCTTTATTATCTGATACAGATTCGGGCACAGACATATTCCGGATAGATCTTGAGAGTTTCCTTACCTTCTTGGGTAAGATGGTCAAGAGGATCGTTCATCATGGATTCCGTTTTGATTAGTACAGATGATCACTTGACCACCATATGATGATGATTAGGGAGGAGGGGTACCCCAAGCTAGCCAATTCCCTTGTTACGGATCTTGCCATACTGGAGTGCGAATCCCAAGAGTTAGGGGAACGGAAGACTAGAGGTGTTTCCTATTTTGTTGCTACTCAGTTGGAATCTGAGTTGAAGTAGTGGCATGACTCCAGAGTATCGATTAGACATGATCTTCAGTCATAAGAGAGCTCTGTTATGCAGATGAGGGCTAACCTCTTAAGGAAGGACAAGGCTAAGGCCGATTTACTTAGCTTTCTAGCTTCGACCGATGAGGAGATAGCTAAACTTAAGAAGGCCTTGAAGTATGCCGAAGAATCTCATGCTATTCTTAAGGACGCCTCAGCCAATGCTGAAGACTCTCAAAGACAAACATTAGAAAAGCTGGAGCCTGCAGAAGAGAAGTTTGCTAAGTTGAGGAGCGCAGTTGCGAATATATTGGATACATATGAAGATTTCATTCGAGTTGAGTTGTAGGCTAAACTCGAGTGGAGTTTTGCTGATGATCTTTCTATGCTGGAACACCGAATTCTCAGCCGCAGATTGTACTCGGAGCGATAGTTCCTTCATTTTGACTTTATTAATGAAATAAAATCTTTTACTTAGCTCACTCTTCTCTTTATTATGATTATTATCCAATCTAGGATGAATAACCATAATATTTATAGGATTTTTGGCAAACCCTCGGCCATTAACGGATTTGGCTTGCCTTTACCGATTACCGTTTGAATCGGGCTAGCATGCAGATTTTTCAAATCTGTTCTGCATGTGATGTTGTGCTAAAAGAATGAATTCTTTTAGATTTAGCGCTATGATTTTTTGAATACATAGACTTACTCATCCCTTACGGGGTTCTCATAGGTTTTGGTAAACCCTTTAGGCATCAACGGGTTTGATGAGCCTTTACCGACTACCGTTTGAGTTAGGCTAGCATACGATTTGTTTAAGTCTGTTCCGCATGTAACGTTATACTAAAAGAGTTAACTCTCTTAGTACTATAATATTAAATACGTAGACTTTATCTTTCTCAAGGGAATAGACTACCCGGCAACGCGTGTTAGGCGCTGACTTATCCTTACTTAAGCTTCGGGATAAAAGTCCCCAGACTTAGATTCTGGTGTCTTTTTCAATCGGTGAAAGAATAAACCGGTAACTTGTGTTAGACGTAGGCTTATCTCTAATTAGGGATCGAGATAAAATCCCCCGTGTATGAGTGCATGGATTTGAGGTTAGGGATTGTGTCTTTTCTTAGGGTAAAAGACAAACCCGATGCTGGAGAAGAATAATTTTACATTCTATCTCAAGGTCTTGTTTATGGTAAAGACGAACCCAAAATGGGAGAAGAAGAATTTTATATTCTATCTCCCAAAACTAAAGAGGAAGAATTTTATATTCTATCTCTAGTTGCAAAGGAAACTCTAGGTGGGGTCTCCATCCTCAGAATCCGGAAAGGTGAAACTAGGAGTGGGATCTCCACTCCGAGAATCGGAAAGATTCAAGCAATCCTAACTTTTATAGGATTGGTTGCTTAATCCAAGAAAAGAATCCCTCATTTAATAAGGTGGAATTCCGATTTTGACCCTAACTTTTATAGGTTTGGCTGAAATCAAAAAGGTGGAAGTCTCTCGTTTATCGAAAGTGGGAATCCGATCTTTGTCCTAACTATCTGCAGGTTTGACCAAGTAGGGTTAGAGGCAATCCTAACTTTTATAGGTTTGATTGCTCAAATTAAAAGTGGACCTCTCGTTCATGGAAGGAATCGAGAGGGGATTTTGGCTTTGGCCTTAACTTTTATAGGTTTGACCAAGAAAAAAGTAGGAGTGTAATACCGATAGCAGTGAAAACTACCGATCTGTACTAGCGACTCGATGGAAAATTTTGATGTTAAGTGATCAAGAGTTAACATGTTAAGTTTGAAAGACGCTAAAGTTTGGTGGATAGAAGTTTTGATGGACCCACCGTTAATTGATTTGATCTGTGGGGGATTTTGTAAAGAAAGATTGATCTGTCAAAATGGTCGAATCTCGTCTCAGCAAAAGAATTCATGAGAGTCGGTGAATTCAATGTTAATAATAAGATATGTTCCAACTTTGAAAACATTCAGAGTCCAAGTGTGGATCTCTTATTTATCATTTTTGTAGTAACTGGGTTATCCCTAAGAATACTACACGTAGTATTTTTCCGGAAACTTCCTAATACATGGGTTATCTTGAATGTACTAAGGGTAGTACTTTTTTAAGAATTTCTCGTTTATCGGCATCATGAGCCAGGCACCTTCCTTGGTGATAAGGTGATATACGCCGTTCGAATAGACTATCTCTATCACAAATAGTCCTTCCTATTTGGGTTCAAACTTGCCTTTCTTCTTGGAATTGAGAATCATTGATCGTCAGACAGCTAAGTCCAAGTCCCATTCTCTAAAACTCCATTGTCGAACCTTTTTATCAAAAGCTCGGGAAATTCTAGATTGATAGAATTCAATGTGTTGTTGGGCTTCTAAGCGCTTTTTATCAAGCATCTCTAGTTCTTTGATGTTGTTCTTCGGTCATCATCTCTGTTGCAAGAGCGATCCGAAAAGATGGAATTTAAATTTCTAATGGAAGAACTGCTTCACTCCCATATACTAGAGAATACGGGGTTGCTCCAATAGGCGTGCAAACTATGGTGCGATAAGCCCATAGAGCTTTGCCGAGTCTATCATCCTAATCTCGTTTATTAGTCTTCACGAGTTTTGAAAAAAGTTTTATGATAGTCTTGTTAAAGGCTTCGGCCAATCCGTTCACTGTAGGATTGTAAGCCGTCGACGAAACATCTTGAATTTTAAACTTCTCGCAAAATTTGATGAAGGCATTACTGACAAACTGAAGACCGTTGTCATGTATGATTCGTCTTGGGATACCAAACTGATAAATAATATGGTGTTTAATGAAAGCCATGACATTGCTCGTCTTAACTTCTCTGAGCGGAATTGCTTCGGCCCATTTGGAGAAGTAATCGGTATATGTTAAGATGAATCGGTCGCCTTTGACCGACGGGGGAAAAATAGGACCCACGACGTCCATTCTCTAAGTTTTGAAAGGCCATGATGTAGCCGAAGGGTGTAGATGCTCCGGGGGTTGGTGCATATAATTCACGTGCACTTGACACGCGTGACACTTTCGGGCATATACGACTGCATCTTTGATCATGGTGGGCCAGAAATATCTCATCCTTCTGATGCGGTCGTAAAGTTTAGGGCTAGGTGGGTGTGCGCCACAAACCCCTTCGTGTGTTTCCTTAAGGACTTCTTCTGCCTCTTTAGTCGATAGGCAACATAGTAGTAAACCATTGTACCCCCGACGATATAGCGTTCGACTCTTTGTGTTATAGTAGAATCTCGATGCTCTCCGTCGAATTGAGTCTCTTTCCTTCACATCTTCTGGTAAAATCCCGTGTAGGACATAGTCTATGATAGGAAAATACTAGTCTCGGGATTCAAACTCAACTTGGGTTGAATGCACTTCTTTAATATCCTCTTCTCTGTCGTCTACATCGTAGATTGGTACGAAGAGCTGGTGAGTTCTTACCGTAACGAATTATTTCATTTCGGGAGGCTGTGCTAGAGATACTGCTAATGCTGCTACTGCATCCGCGTAGGCGTTCTATAAGCATGGAATGTATTCCATGAAGAATCCTTCAAATGATTCTACCATCTCAACGACCATCTTATGGTATGGTATCAAATCCTGTTTTCTGACCTCATATTCCTATTGAACTTGTTTAACTATCAGTTAAGAGTCACCAAAAGCTTCAAGGTACTCGACCCCCAGCTCTTTAGCAAAGCTGAGTCCAATAAGTAGCACGTTATACTCGGCTACGTTATTTAAGCATGGCTCGATCAGTGAGTAAGCTCGAGGCATCACATGTTTTTCCGGTGAAACTAAGACAACTCCGACTCCGGAGGAGATCTTAGAACATCCAGGAGTACTTGCCACATTAGTTGCTCAAGAAGCACCGTCGAAGTACAAACGCCACTGTTGATGGGAAGTTACGTTAGCTTCGTGGGTTTTATCTGGCAGATCATCATATACTTCGGTGGTATCCGTAGTTAGGTTAGCTGCCAGTAGATCACAAATAGCCTGCCCTTTGACCGATTTCTGTTGTTTAAAGTGCAGATCATACTAGGATAAAAGCATGGCCCATTTTTCTAACCACTAATTCATGAAAGCTGGCTACGTCATGAATACTCGAACTGGGTTAACGTTGGAGATGACATAAATAGTCTGCCCAACTAAGTAATGCTGCATCTTTTGAATTATGAACACCAAGGTGAGACACTCCCTCTCAATCATTGGATACCAGGATTCGGCACCCACAAGGGTCCGACTTAGGTAATATACAGCCTGTTCGTAACTGTTGTCGTCGTCTTGTGCATGTAATGCACTTAACGAGTGGCTCATCGCCTTGACATAAATCAAGAACGGTTCGTCTGATTTCGGTGCAACGAGTACAGGAGGGTTCGAGAGATATTCTTTGATATCCTCGAACACTTTTTGACAAGCGTGGTCCCAAACAAATGATACGCCCTTCTTTGTGAGCCTGGAGAATGGTTGTCATTTCCCCGAAAGGTTCAAGATGAACCGACAGATATAAGCCAATCATCCTTGTAATCTCTGAGTTCCTTAAGATTTCTCGGGGGTTGCAACTCATTAATTGTCTTCACTTTATTAGGGTTAATGTGAATACCCTTGGTGGTGACGACGAATCCAAGGAATTTACCGCTAGACATTCCGAGGAAAGATTTGGTAGGATTCATCTTTAGTTGATGAGTCCGTATCAGGTCAAACATCGTCTTCAAGACTTTGATGTGATCATTTTTATCACAGCTTTTCACAACTAGGTCATCCACGTAGCATTCGACAGTCTTCCGGAGATGCTCCTGGAAAGTCTTTGACATAGCTTTCTGATATATGGCACCTGTATTCTTTAAACTGAAGGGCACAACCGTGTAACAGAAAACCCCGAGGGGTGTTCTGAATGCGGTATGCTTCTCATTATCTAGATGCATCTTTATTTGATTGTAACTAGAAAATCCATCCATGAAGGACATTCTCTCGAACCCACATGTATTATCGATAATAACATCCGTGATGGGAAGAGGGAAATCATCCTTCAGGCAGGCAATGTTAAGATCTCTGAAGTCGATACGGATTCTGATTTTCCCGTTCCTCTTAAGGAGTGGTACAATGTTGGAAAGCCATTCAGGATGTTGTTCTTTCCTGATGAAACCCGAATCAATAAGCTTTTTAACTTCGGACTCGATTGCCTCCATAATTTGCGGACGAAACCGTCTTTGTTGTTGTTTGACAGGTTTGACATCCGATTTAATATTGAGGCGATGCACTACTACATTTGGATCGAGCCCTGACATATCCTCATAGTTCCAAGCAAAAATATCAATGTACTCCCTAATGAGGGCAATTAGCTCTTCTTTCTCATTTGGTGGGAGACTATCGCTAAATAATATCGATTTCGGGTTATCCTCGTCACCCATATTTACCTGGATTACCTGGTCCTCTGTAGGGGGTTCCCTTTGTTCGAATCTATCACCGTACTACATATTCAGGTGATGTACCCAAGGGTCTTCCTAAGTTGGTATTTGATCATCTTCTTCGATGGTGGCAGAGTCAATTGTAGTCATGTTCGACATCAGTCTTTTGAACATTTTTCCAAGACTTGCGTCGGAGTCCTAGGCTGAAGAATCGAAAGAATATATGTCTTTACCCTTATTAGCTATTTGATCGATGACTTGCTAGAAGCACTCGTCATCGGACGGGGAGATATAGCCTAAACCTCTTCTGTAGCTATAATAATTATCAGGTTTTTCTTTTGGTACATAAGCCATACGAGGTGGAACTCGCGGACCTCAACCGAAACAAAGACCCTCTCCGAGTGCGAAGTCATATCTGTTGGATCTTAGAGGGGGGGTGATTAGGGTCTTAAGGTAATAATTGTGTAATAAAAATTGAAACAAGCAATACACCACAAAATGAACAATCAAAGTAAATGAGATAGGGTTAGAAATCGTTATCCAAGTAACGTGTGATGTGTTAACGAGGTTTGGTCCACTGACCTACGTCCCTGCTCCCCACTCTCGAGGAGAATCCACTACACATCCCGGTTTGGAAGCCGGAATTTTTTCTACACAACGATCTCCACAAGATCTCACTACTACACAGTTGATCTCCATAAGATCAAGCTCACAATAGTAGTAAATGGTGTAAAATCTCTCTATTTACAGTAACCCTATGGCAAGGAGAGAGATCACACTTGAAGCTTAGGATGTGAACTTGAAAACAGAAAAAACAGGATTGAAAGTTCAGCTCTTTTGAAAATAGTAAAGCAAAACTCAAGATTTTCAAAATGCTTGGGGCAAACTGAAGAAGAAGGGTATGAGGGGTTTAAATAGGAGAAAACACAGTTGTCAAAACTCATACCCAAATCTCCCCAAATCTCGTAAAAAAGATTTTTGAAAAACCCGTTGGGGTGAACGGCGGTCGACCTTGGGAATTTCGCGGTTGACCACACGAAACTACAGAAACTTATTTTGGCTCTGGACTGCAGCCGGTTGACCATGACGGTCGACCGCGAAACTCTCTGGACTTCATCCGGTCGACCGCTACGATCGATCGCGAGCCTCTGAAGAGCATATTGAGTCTCTGGACTACACCCAGTCGATCATCACGGTCGACTGTGAGCCTCAAAAAAACATTCTGAGTCTCTGGACTCAAGGCAGTCGACCGTGGCGGTCGACCGCAAACTGATACATGACAAAATAGTTTTTAAAATAGTTTTTGACTCTTTTAAAAAATCTGTAAAAATACTCAATTGATTTCTAAACATTGTGAAACTTTGTAAAATGTTTTTAATACTAAAAACAAATTGTTTAGAAAAAGAAATTTTGTAAATAGGTCATCATACTTGTGAAAAACAATATTTTGACAAAAACGCTCATAAGTATAAGTATGAAAACGTGTGTGTGATATCCCAATAGCTTCAAATAAAATCTATAACTACTTTCCTATATTCTAGCACTAGAGAGAAAAGAAAAACTAGCAAATATCCTCATATAGAATTACATTTCTTTGAGTCTTGATATTGCTTAAAATTGATGAAGCTTTCACTTGTATATGTTGTTCTTGATTAACATTTGCTTCATCACATTGCCTCCTCCTCCTTTAGATATCTTCGTTATAGCTCATATTCTATCCAATCCTCCATACGTGGTACTAACAAACTTGATATATATATAAACTACAATATCACTCAACAAACAATTAGTATAGATAATGGTGGTTGTAAATCATCGGGTGAAAGGGACTATAACGTTACCGTGGATCCATGGTTGACCTAACAGTAAGTTATAGGTAGTCTCTACGTTGATCACATAACATGTGACTTCCAACTTTAAGTCTCCAATCTGGCACTTCACTCGGATTTAACCTAGTGGCCTGGACCCAGTGGTATTGAATCCATAAATGATAGTGCCTGTGGAGGCCAGCTTACTGGCCGGTATTCTGAGATTATACCTCACTCGGCTCACACTCTTGCAATCCTACTTTACACCCTCTAAGTGTTGGTCTCTAGCCCGTATCTCTCTCAAGTGTTAGGAATTACAACCTACCTCTAGGTATTACCACTTATCCCACTCTTCTTGGGACGACCGGGTCTCTCACCACATACTTCTCTTAGTGTACAAGTGTGTTACAAAGTGTATCTCACAATTAGGCTCAACAACAATAAAATGTTCTCTACAATAGGTAGGAACTCAATGTAAGCTCAATCTCACAAACCACAATCCCACAACCTAATATATGATGTATGAAATCCTACAAGCTCAAATAGGGTGTGTGTGATAAAATAAGTATAAATAAAATCTAACTCAATTAACAAACAAGCAATAATAAGAATATGAAAATCAATAATAAAATTGCTAGAGAAAAAAGTTAGAAAAACTTCTCTATAAACACAATAGAGGATGAAGAAGATTGAGGATGAATTCCTCAATTGAAAATGCAAGCCTCCTCTTTGTAAACTCAAACACCAAACTTAAACTTGAGAAACAAACTTTTAAACACTTAAAACTCTTGTTAAAAACCCTCTTAAAAACTTAATTCTGATGAGAACAATAGGGGTTTATATAGGAAGAAAAACCAAGGCACAAAATCCAAGCAAAACCAACAAAAATGATAAAATAACAAAGGCTGAAAATATAGCCGTTGGAGTTGGTCAGTCGACTGACGAGATGCGTCAGTCGACTAATGAGCTGACCGTTGTATTCATTTTCCAGCTCATCAGTCGACTGGCGATCTTTTTCAATCGACTGATGAATCATCAGTCGACTGATCAGTCGATCAAAACAAAACAAAAACTATTTGATGATTGCAGGCACTTTTGTCAATCGATTGATCAGTCAACTGATGTCATCAAGTCGACTGACCAGTCGACTGATAACAGAATATCAGTCTGAATCGATTTTTGAAATGAGTTTCAAGGCTCTATAAAAAATAGCAAATAAATTCCAAAAAATATAAAACTTTAGGAAAAGTTTATAATCATGAATATGAATATGTTGGAAAAAGAATTTTTCAATTTGCTCTGACAATTTGTGAAAACTTAGAAATATTCAAAAGTGCAAAAATACATGTTTTTCAAATATATTGATTTTGACATTTTAGCTCAAATCAAGTTCTGGAAACTTGTGTAATATTTTATGGACATAATAAAATATGTTAGCATAGTTTGTATAGTCCAAAATATATTTGAATGTATTTTGCATAAAAACACCTATTTTCATAAAAATTCACAAATGTAATGTGTGTGTATATTTGAGCTTATAGAATTAACACAAATTATATAATCTTATACTAAGTATACCATAAAAGAATCTTATGAAGCTTGGACTTGGATTGATTAACTTGATATGCATAGCTTCAATATATCTTATTTAGTTCGATTTCCTGTATATACTAAACAACACAAAACAAAATACTAAAAACAATATTAGTTATAAATTATTTGTAAAATCATTATCAAAATAAGAGGATCCAACACGGTCGACCGGACCAAGTTGGTCGGTCGACCGGATTCATGCACACTACAAGGTGAGAAATAAGTCCTCTAACTGGTCGATCGTGACAAATTGGTCGGTCGATCGGATATGGTTATGCCTGCAGGGTTTGAAACCAACCCTCTGGCCGGTTGACTGCGACATGTGTGCCGGTCGACTGGATCGCATTTCCTTAGTTGTCTGAGACTCTTTTTGACGGGTTTTCCTAGTTTGTTTGGACTTGTTTATTTACAAGATTGCCATCCACGTTGTTAGGGATATAAATAGGACTATTTTAGGGTTTCTAAGCAATCGATTGTATTCAAAGAGAATAGATAGATTGTTCTTTATTCTAGTGAGATTGTGAGAGAGAGATTTATAATCTTTTATTACTCATAATCTAGATAAGGTATTTTCATTTGCCAAATGAATTGTTCTTGTGTTTTCTATTGTTTTCTTCTCAACTCACCTTTGATAATTCTGGATCAAAGGTGCTCGCACGGCGACTCGTATTAAGTTAGTATCAAAGCGATCAGATCCTGTGAAGGGGGACTCCGCGTATGGTCCTTACTTGATCGCAGTACAAGAAGCTAGGCGAGATTTTTATTTTCTTAGAAGAAATCCAGAAATTAAGGAAGAAGATGATGACAGAGAGTGACAATTCAACAAGGCTTGATGGTTTAGAGAAACAGATCAAAACAATCGGGTCGACTCTCACACAACTCGTTGATCTTATCCATGTAGGGAACAAAAAGGGTGAATTTTCTTCAAAGTCTAAGAAGAAACCTGTAGAATTCGATGGAGAGAGTGAAGATTCAAATTCCGATGAGGAGGTCAAGACCGTCAAGACTACTCCACATCAAGGGGGTAAGGGTCCTTACCAAAATCTAAAGATTAATTTTAGAGTAGAGAATCATGTTTATGATAGGAGTGTGAATGTCAAAAGGCTTGATGATTGGATCGAACATATGGAGACTTATTTTACTCTTTATGGCTACTCGTCAAAAGAGAAGATTGTTTTTACGACATTGAAGCTTTCAAGGCACGTGTTGACGTGATGGAAATCCTATTGGAAGCAGGAGAAGAAGGCGATGTCATGGAACAAGTTCAAAGAACTACTGAGAAAGCAATTCTACCCGGTGAGATTCCTTAAGGAGTGTTGGTACAAGTGGTACAGCTTATGCCAAAGATTCAACCGAACCGTTCAAGAATACACAACAGAGTTCTAACAAGTGATGGTTCTCAACATAGCAACGGAGGAATACTCAATTTTTATGAAGTATATGGTGGGACTGAATGAATACATCCATAAGGAGATGAAGCTATTCACGATCGAGTCAATTGCAGAAGTGAGTGTGAAGGCTATTACCATTGAGGGCAAACAGAAGAAGGTCAACGAGACAAAGGGAGATTCCAAGCAAGTTGGAAGCAAGCCTAGTGGCTCTTAACCTAAGAAAAAGAAGAAGAAGGGTGATTCGGGGAAAGCAGGATTGACTTACAATCACTACAAGCAGACAGGGCACGTGGCTAATTGGTGCTGGGAGAAGTATCCTCATCTAAAGTCAAAGGGGTTGAAGAAGAAGGAGGAGAAAAAGGGCATACGTAACAGCATAGGGTCCGAAGGAAGTTTCCGGGATGACAGAACCTAATAGCAATCTTAACCTTATGGCAAGGAAGCAGGCCGAGAATGAAGACGAAGACCCCAAGGAGCAGCTCTTTGTTCTTAAGTTGCAGGTAAAGACCAGCTTGGTCGATGCCATCTTTGATCCAGGGAGCCAGAAGCATTTGATATCTTAGGCCTTGGTTTAGAATATGGGATTGATGACGATAAAATTTCCAAAGTCCTATCCTTTAGGAAGGATTCAGAAGGAGGCGGGATTAAGTGTGGTCAACTAATGCACTTTCAGATTTGCACTCTACAAGTTGTATATTGATGAAGTCACATGCGATGTTATTCTGTTGGATGTTTAACAGGTTATACTGGGCAATCCTTATTTATGGGATAGGTATGCAGTCTATGACAGGCGGACCTAGAAGATACGTTCACCAAGGATAGCGAGTAGTTTATATTTTGTTCGACGTCTCTTCTACAGGAGACTAGCTTGGTGGCGGTGACTCAGACGAAGAGGCTAGTTAATGCAAGCAAGAAGTTTGTATTGTTATTCATTAGGCATTATGAGGAACAGCTGAGTAGGATATGCTTGACCACCTTGAGCAAACTTCGGGAGGGGGGTCTTGACAAGTTGAAGGCCAAGTATGCAGACTTGTTTTCAGAGATCACGGGACTACCACCACGACGGGGTGTGGAGCATGAGATTATGCTGACAGGCGAGAGTTTCTTGCTGAATATAGGTCTATACCGCACATCTGTACAGGAGTCCAAGGAGATAAAAAAGCAGGTTCAGAAGCTTCTGGAAATATGAGTGATAGTGCTGAGTTGTTCACCTTACAGGTTGCCAGTGTTGTTGGTGCCCAAGAAGGATGGAGGCTAGCGTATGTGCATGGATTATCGAGCGCTCAACAAGATAACGGTCAAGAATCATTACCCACTACCACGGATCAATGATCTTATGGACTAGTTGGAGGGAGTAAGATTTTTCACAAAGTTGAATCTGAAGTCTGGTTACCATCAGGTGAGGATTTGGGAGGATGACACTTGGAAGACTGCGTTCAAGACTAATCAGGACCTGTTCGAGTGGTTGGTGATGCCGTTTGGATTATGCAATGCTCCGGCAACCTTTATAAGACTCATGAATGATTTGTTACGACCTTTTATAGAGTATTTTGTGATAGTTTACCTCTATGATATCTTGGTGTACAGCAGGACCTGAGAGGAGAATCTTGTTCATGTCGAGAAGATGTTTGAAGTGCTACAGAATGGACAGCTAAAGCTCAATGGGAAGAAGCACGAATTTGGAAAGGACGAGTTTGGTGTATCTCGGCTTCATCGTAGGGAAGGGCTAACGGAGAATAGATCCAGGCAAGGTGGCAGTGATCACAAAGTGGCTGATGCCTAGGATAGTAACGGAGGTGAAAAGCTTCATGGGGCTTGCCAGTATTTGTGTAAGTTCATTTGATAATTTTCGACTTATGTGCCACCTTTACATGGCCTTACGAAGACAAAGGTTTAGTTCGAGTAGGGGAGGACAAATGAGGAGGCTTTTCAGTTGTTGAAGATGAAGATCTCGAAGGCACCGGTGTTAGCGTTGCCTAATTTGTAAAGGACCTTCGAGGTAAAAACAAATGCTTCTAGCTATGCTATAAGCACTGTATTGATACAGGATGGGAAGCCAGTGGAGTACCATTTTGAGATGTTCACTGTTAGCCTTCTTGTTTTGATGATGATTTACAAATAATTTACATCTAATATTATTTGTTCTAGTGTTTGTGTTTTATTATATTTATTCTAGGCAAACAATATGTTGGAGGATGGATGGAATTGAGCATTCACGATCATATCCAATGGAGGTTGGCGGAATTGTAGAGTGAAGCCTATGCAATTCGAATTGAAGATCCAAGTTCTAGCTTCATCCGCAAGTGTACCAAGTTAAGCTACATCGAAGATCAATCAATCTTGGGTATATTTAGTTTAGGTTTTATATTATGTGTGTTAGTACTTTAAGCTCAATTATATATACACACACATATTTGGTTTTTATATATATAGTTATATATATACACAAGTTTTGATTTATGAACTTAACAATCATTGTATACATATTTCATTAAGTCTATAAAATTATTTCATTGGGTTTCAAAACATTGTTTATGTCAAAACATTAAATTTCATGTATATCACATTTTCATGTTTTGGACACACTTACAAAATACATGAGTTTTCACAAATGGGAAACTCAATTTGAGAAATTTTTTTCTAACCTGTTCAATTTCATGTTTATAAATGTTTTCCAAAGTTTTATCAATTTTGGATTTAATTTGTTATGTTTATTTGAATTTACAAAACCAAGTTTTTAATAAGCTCATGTTCGTGCACATGTTCGTGCATGTTTTTGCAAAACTGATGCTTTTTCACAATTGAGAAATGAGATTTGAAAATTTTCTTTGTTTATCATCATATATATATAAACATTTTCCCAAGTTTTACTAATTTTGGAGTTGTTTTGTTATTTTTAATTGAATTTACATAAACATGTTTTTAGCAGTTTTTTTCAGAAACTATATATCTAGGTTCAAACAATTATTTCTCTCAACTGGGAAGTGATATTTCAGAAATTCTTTTTCTAACATATTTATATACATGTCTAAAACCTTCCCTCAAAATTTCATAATTTATGGGGCTGATTTACTATTTTTAATTGATTTTACAAAGTCAGATACACAAAATTCCAGAATCTATCAAAAACAGAAATTGTCTGTGAACAGTACGGTCGACCGCTATAGTCAACCGTGCTATAGTGAAGTCGACCATCACAGTCGACTGTCTACAGTATAGAGAGCTATTTTGTAGTTTTCTTCTCGCGGTCGACCGCCACGGTCGACCGTCGAAGTTACCGTTGCACAATAACGGTAACTTGCTGATTTTTGTTTTTTAGTGGGTTTTTATGGTTTTTTGGGTTGTTTTCTTTTACCCTATATATACCCCTTTGCAATAACTATTTTTATCACCAAGAGAGAGTTTTAAACAAGTTTTAAAAGAGATTAAAAGTTTGTTTAGTTTGTTTTAAGTTTGGGGTTTTTGTTTACAAAGGAGGAAGCTTGTGTTGTCAATTGAGGGATTCATCCTTAATCTTCTTCATCCTCTCCTTTGTGTTTATAGAGAAGTTTTTCTAACTTTTTTTCTAGTAATTTTATTATTGATTTTCATATTCTTATTATTGCTAGTTTGCTAATTGAGTTAGATCTTATTTCACTCATTACTTACACACACCCACTTGAGCTTATTGTATTTTTATACATAGTATATTTGGATTGGTGAGAGTTATAACAATTGAGTGTGTGATTTAATTGAGTTCTCACCTTGTATTAGAGAATAAATCATTTGTTGTTATTTGAGAGTGTTGTAGAGTTTTCAGTTAGCTAAAAAACCATATTGTGAGGTGTGGAGTGTAGACGTTGATTGGTGACCGTTGAAAACCGATATTGTGATGTGTAAACGTTATTCGGGTGAGCGTAGAAAACCCGATTGTGATAGTAGATTTCTCCCCGGGAGTAGGGAGCGGAGACTTAGGACGAATGGTCTGAACTCCGTGATCATATTGTGTGTTTGCATTGTTTATTTACACTATCACTCTTATCTTGTTTATGTTTATTTCACCCTTGTGTTAGTTTATATATCCTTGCATTTATTACCTCTTTTCTAGGATATATCTCTTTATTCATATTGCTTATTCTTGCTTATAACTATTGTATATCTATCTTGCAAGAATATATTTGTATTAGTTTTAATTGGCATAAAATTAGATTAGATTAGCTTAAGACCCTAATCAACCCCCCCTAGGGTCTAACAATTAGTATCAAAGCTTGGTGCTCTTTGATTTAAGGTCTAATCGCCTTGAGTTAAAGATCCAAGTTATCTTTTTATGCTAATCTTATTTTGATTGCATTTGTATCTTTCTTGCATATTTTTATAAATTATGGATATGAATGATGCATCTTGTTTAGGCTATGATTCTAGTATTGCTCCTAAATTCAATGTTTTCTCCTATGCTCAATGGTGTTTTAGATTCAAAATATTTATTCAATCTAAAAATATCGATTTACGGGAAGTCATTGATTGTGCTTATACTATGCCCATGTTGGAGAAATCCAAGTGGAGCAAACATGATAAAATGATATTTACAATGAATAAGATTTTGTTAGAATATTTGCTAAATGCTCTTAATTCATCTATGTCTAACAAGTTTGTTCATTTTGATAGTGCTTACAACTTATGGAAACTTATTGAAGCACATCAATGTGACTTGGAGGTGATCCGACAAGCTTTGGAGGATCCCCCTTAAAGTTTATATGGAGCATCATGCACACGGCCACTAGGCGATAGCCCTAGTAAGGTTTGCGAGTTTGAATCGATTAATGATTGATCTAGTGATGAACTTGCTTGTGCTAGTGAAAATTTATTGCATGCCTTTAACAAATTGCATAAATATTTTATTGATTTACAAGGCAAGCATGATAATTTAAAATCCGATCATGAGAATCTAGCTTCCAAATTTGATGTCATTATAAAAGAAAATATTATGCTTAAAGAAAACAATGACTTATTAAATTTGGAAAATAAAAATTTGATCTCAGTAATTGTTAGCCTATCTCATGCTAAGATTGATGTCATGTTAGAAGTAGAGAACATAAAAAATGATACAACTTCTTTTATAAATGAATATTTATGTTCTACTTCTAATGTTAATGCACATATGTCTAATGATGAGTTGAATATTGTTAAAATCGTATTTCATCTTTAGATTCAACTCTTAAAACATATATTGTTAATAATAAGAAACTTATGGACTTATGTGCAAAGTCTCGTGTTAATTCTTTCAAATCCAACACTCATTATGCACTTATTTATAGCAAAATTTACAAATGTTCAATTTGCGGTAGTAAAGGCCACATTGCTAAATTTTGCTATGATGCACACAAATCTTCTAAGACTAATGCTTCTTGTGCATCTCATAAGGCTTCTTCATCACATGCACATGTACATGCAAAAACTCATCATGCTCATCATAAACATGCACATGTGTTTAAATGTGATCTATGTGGTCGATTTGGCCATTTGGCAAAGTTTTGCTTTGATTTGAAAAAGATTTTACTTTTGCCAAATAATTTTAAAAGACCACAGAAGTTTAAGTGTGATCATTGTGGTCGTTTTGGTCATTTGACCAAATTTTGTTTTGATTTGAGGAGAGTTTCTCGTTTGCAAAATAATTTCCAAGATAAACCTATTTTTGCAAATGAGTCCCATGCACAACCGTTTGGTCAACATAAGTAAATGCCTCCTTTCCATTGTACTTATTGCAATCGAAAGGGTTATTTGAGTAATTTTTATTATGACCGTGTCCGTGCACCACATACGCCCAAGAGGGCTCATAACCCTAGGGATTTAAGCTTGAATGATAGGGGTCATGTCCCTAACCAATCCAGCACCAAGAATGTTTGGGTGCCAAAATCTTTTTAAACCAAATATTTTAGTGTTTTTCTTTTTCTTTTTCTTGGTTTTGAAAATTATACTTTAATTTTTTGAACATGAAAACAATTATTTTTATTGGTCAAATTCTTTTGTTTTCATAATTATTGGTTTTTGTTTTGATGAGAGGTTTGTGTATATAACCCCCCCCCCCTCCCCCCCCCCCCTCGGGATTTATTGGGTGTTTATTCCTAAATCTTATTTACCAGATACTACAAGTCCGTATATGGGTTGGAACAAGCCTAAGAGCTTGATATATTATTACCTCTCTTGCATTTTGTTAAAAAATTTATTTTGAGTTATTGCTTTGAATTCATTATATAAGCACAAATAGATGATTCAAATTTCAAATATACCTTATAATGCATTCTATATGTGGTTTGATTAAGTTCTACAAAGAAAGTTTTCTTTATTGATCAAACATTGTTCTTGGACTTAAATCTTGATTTATGATTTCATTTGGTTGATTTATTTTCATTGGAAACTTTTTGCATGATTCTCATGTTCCTCTTTTGATTTCATAAATCTATTTTTATACACTATGTTTTTATAATTGTGTAATAAGACACTTCTTTCATAAATGATATATCTATATATGTTCTCATTGTCCTCTTGTATGTGAGTAATATTTAGCATATTTTGCATCTTTGCTTGCTCACATGTTTTGCCTTGGTCTTTATTTTATATACTCCATATGACAATTTGATAGTGGGAGCAATCCTTATATTTGTTTTATACTCACCCATGCTTATTTGTAGGGGGAGCTTTCGCTCTCTTCATTCTTTTGTTTTCCCCTTTTTGATGTTGTCAAAGGATGAGAAATATTATGAGTATATTCTTTCTTGTTTATATGCATGATATATTATACTTTATATATTCATTTTCTTTCATGCATATATCCTTTTTATAAATTGTTTGTCATCATCAAAAAGGGGAAGATTGTTAGCATTCTTGTTTTGATGATGATTTATAAATAATTTACATCTAATATTGTTTATTCTAGTGTTTGTGTTTTATTATATTTATTCTAGGCAAACAATATGTTGGAGGATGGATAGAATTGAGTATTCACGATCATATCCAATGGAGGTTGGCAGAATTGTGGAGTGAAGCCTATGCAATTCGAATTGAAGATCTAAGTTCTAGCTTTATCCGCAAGTGTACCAAGTTAAGCTACATCGAAGATCAATCAATCTTGGGTATATTTAGTTTAGGTTTTATATTATGCGTGTTAGTACTTTAAGCTCAATCATATATATACACACACATTTGGTTTTTATATATATAGTTATATATATACACAAGTTTTGATTTATGAACTTAACAATCATTATATACATATTTCATTAAGTCTATAAAATTATTTCATAGGGTTTCAAAACATTGTTTATGTCAAAACATTAAATTTCATGTATATCACATTTTCATGTTTTGGACACACTTACAAAATACATGAGTTTTCACAAATGGGAAACTCAATTTGAGAAATTTTTTTCTAACATGTTCAATTTCATGTTTATAAATGTTTTCTAAAGTTTTATCAATTTTGGAATTAATTTGTTATGTTTATTTGAATTTACAAAACCAAGTTTTTAATAAGCTCATGTTTGTGCACATGTTCGTGCATGTTTTTACAAAACTGATGCGTTTTCACAATTAGGAAATGAGATTTGAAAAATTTCTTCGTTTATCATCATATATACAAATATTTTCCCAAGTTTTACTAATTTTGGAGTTGTTTTGTTATTTTCAATTGAATTTACATAAACATGTTTTCAGCAGTTTTTTTTAGAAACTGTATATTTGTGTTCAAAAAATTATTTCTCTCAACTGGGAAGTGATATTTTAGAAATATCATAATTTTTGGATCTGATTTACTATTTTTAATTAATTTTACAAAGTCAGATACGTAAAATTCTAGAATCTATCAAAAACAGAAACTGTCTGTGAACAGTGCGGTCGACCGCTACAGTCGACTGTGCTACAGTGTAGTCGACCGTCACGGTCGATCGTCTGCAGTCCAGAGAGCTATTTTGCAGTTTTGCTTCTCGCGGTCGACCGTCACGGTCGACCGTCGAAGTTACTGTTGCACAATATCGATAACTTGCTGATTTTTGTTTTTTAGTGGGGTTTTAGGGTTTTTTGGGTTGTTTTCTTCTACCCTATATATACCCCTTTGCAATAACTATTTTCATCACCAAGAGAGAGTTTTAAATAAGTTTTAAAAGAGATTAAAAGTTTGTTTAGTTTGTTTTAAGTTTGGGGTTTTTGTTTACAAAGGATGAAGCTTGCGTTGTCAATTGAGGGATTCATCCTCAATCTTCTTCATCCTCTCCTTTGTGTTTATAGAGAAGTTTTTCTAACTCTTTTCTTTAGCAATTTTATTATTGATTTTTATATTCTTATTATTGCTAGTTTGCTAATTGAGTTAGATCTTATTTCACTCATTGTTTACACACACCCACTTGAGCTTATTGTATTTTCATACATAGTATATTTGGATTGGTGAGAGTTGTAATAATTGAGTGTGTGCTTTAATTGAGTTCTCGCCTTGTATTAGAGAACAAATCATTTGTTGTTATTTGAGAGTGTTGTAGATTTTTCGGTTAGCTAGAAAACCATATTGTGAGGTGTGGAGTGTAGACGTTGATCGGTGACCGATGAAAACCGATACTATGAGGTGTAAACAATATTCGGGTGCGCGTAGAAAACCCGGTTGTGATAGTGGATTTCTCCCCGGGAGTGGGGAGCGGAGACGTAGGACGGAAAGTCCGAACTCCGTGATCATATTATGTGTTTGCATTGTTTATTTATACTATCACTCTTATCGTGTTTATGTTTATTTCACCCTTGTGTTAGTTTATATATCCTTGCATACATTACCTCTTTTCTAGGATATATCTCTTTATTCATATTGTTTATTCTTGCTTATAACGCTTATATATCTATCTTGCAAGAATATATTTGTATTAGTTTTAATTTGCATAAAATCGGATTAGATTAGCTTAAGACCCTAATCACCCCCCCCCCCCTCTAGGGTCTAATAGTTCACGGGTACTATTCAGAACTACCATACGTATGACAATGAGTTTTATGCACTTTATCAGGAGATCAAGCATTAGAGTGTGTATTTGTTGGTTAAAGAGGTGGTTGTGCACTCAGATCACAAGCCATTAGAGTTCCTACATGCCCAGACAAATCTGCAGCAGGCACGGAACATGAAGTGGATGTCCTAGTTGATGGTGTTCAACATCATCATTAGGTACAAGAAAGGGGCGACTAACAAGTTGGTCGATATGTTATCTCGACCACCAGTGATGGTTTTATTGGTGGCAACGCGTATTCAGCCCTTAGTTCCTTTGGAGTATGTGAAGATGTACACATCCAGTAAAGACTCTAGTAGTGTATTTGAGCAGGTGAAGACTGGTCGAAGGGGGGAGTACGAGCTTGGAGATGATAGTTTGTTATATCGTGGAACATCGCTTTGCATTCCGGAGGATAGTGATAGGTTGCAGCGGGTTAGAGAGGCACATACATTGCGTACGCAAGGTCATTTTGGGATCTAGAAGATGTTTCTCAATCTACGGCGCCATGTCTTTTGGCCGAAGATGCTAGAGGATGTTACCAAGTATGTTGGAGGGTGTAAGCTATGTTGCATTTTGAAGCTTTCTAACAGGAAGTGAGGATTGTACCTACCATTACCAGTGCCTTCTAGACTGTGGGAGAGCATCTCTATGGATTTCTTAGGAGGGTTGCCAATGACCAAGCACGGGCATGACTTTTTGTATGTTGTGGTGGACCGGTTCAGCAAGATGGTAATCTTGATTCTTTGTAAGAAGATCATGATGGGAGCGGGTGCAGTGCAGTTATTCTTTAAGCATGTGTGGAAGCACTTTGGGTTGCCGAGTTCTATTATTTTGGATCGGGATAACCGATTTTTTGAGCATTTTTGGGATTCTTTATGGAGTTTGATGGACACTAGATTAAAGAAGAGCATGGCTTTTCATCCACAAATAGACGGACAAATAGAGGTAGTCAACCGGACTATGGTACACATGTTGAGGGGGTATAATTCCAGGCATCCTAAGACATGGGATGAGAGCTTACCATATCTTTAGTTTACATTCAATCGGGCTATTCATGGATCTTTGGGAAAGTTACCACGTGAGACGTGCTACGGATTCTTACTACCAAGTCCATTTGATATCGTGTTTTCTAGTGAAGCTACGGACGACGACAAGGAAGAGAGTGAAAAACAATGAGCTCAGCGATTTCTAGAGAAGATTGAGCATATTCATGCTACGGTTGAAGCTCAATTGAAAAAGTCACAAGCTAAGTATAAGGCGAAGCATGATCAACATCGAATTCCTTGTAACTTTGGTAAAGGTGACATGGTGTGGCTGAAGTTGAGTAAGGAGTGGCTAAAGGGAGAAGAGAAGAAGTTGAAGCCTATACGATATGGTCCATTTCAAATTCGATCAGATCGGTGATAACGCCTTCAAGCTAGATATACCACCTTACTTAGGCATGTATTCAATGATTAATACCGAGTACTTGAAGTTGTTTGGCCTCCATTGTTGGATGATGAGGGTGACGACAAAGTGATCTTACCATACATTGAAGTCTTGTGGTATGATAGAGAAGAGCCGTTGAAAGAGGATTGTATTTTAGAGCGGAAGGTGACTACGACGAGACGGGGACGAAAGGACTCGTTTTTTATCAGACGTTAAGTTTAGGTTCCTAGCAAAGTCAGGTGGTTCAATAGGGAAGGAGGGACTCGTGAGTTTTCTCAGGTAAAGTTTTAACTTGAACAAGACTTCAAGGTCCTAAAGGGGGGAGCCATGATACGGGTGTATCTTCTTCTCCGCTTCGAGAGCTAAGAGCGATCTTCATGGGAGCTTGAGGATAGACGATTCTCATGGTATCTTGAGAATAGAGGCATGGATAAAGCCGCTGGTGGCGGCAAAAGAAGCCATAAACAAGAAGACAACAAAATCAGAGAACCGACGCTCAGGCTCTGGCCGGTCGACTGGATTCATGCACACTACAGGGTGAGGAATGAGTCCTCTGGCCGGTGGACCACAGAACACTGGTTGATCGACCGGACGTGGTTCTGCCTGTAGGGTTTGAAACCATCCCTTTGGCTGGTCAACCGCGACATGTGTGCCAGTCGACCGGATTGGGTTTCCTAAGTTGTATGTGACTCTTTTTGACGTGTTTTCCTGGTTTGTTTGGACTTTTTTATTTACAATATTGTCATCCACGTTGTTAGGGATATAAATAGGATTGTTTTAGGGTTTCTAAACAACCAGATTGTATTCAAAGAGAATAGAGAGATTGTTCATTATTCTAATAAGATTGTGAGAGAGAGATTTGTAATCTTCTATTACTCATAATCTAGAGAAGCTATTTTCATTCGCCAACTGAATTGTTCTTGTGTTTTCTATTATTTTCTTCTCAACCCACCTTTGATAATTTCGTGATCAAAGGTGCTCGCACGGTGACTTGCATCAAGTGGACAAAATTTACTAGTTCTTTGTCAAATAATTACTTCATTTTTATTTTATTATTTCCCAAGTGCAGCTATTTCCATCTGCATGTGAACTTGTGCCCTCATTTTTTTCTAATATTTCTTTTTGATTGAAGGGGCCGTGACTTGTCCTCTTATGGATAAATTTTCAAAACCATCCTTTTTAAATCTTATTTTCAAAAATCAACCCCTATAATATTTATTTAGTATTTTCGACCTAGTTTCAACCAACTAGTTTTAAAACTAGGTCGAAAATACTAAATAAGTTGCAAAACCTTCACGGGATTCAGAGTCCCGTGAAGTTTAGCACAAAATTAATCATGTGGATAATATAAAAGAACTTCATGAAAATGATTTAGCAAGCCTTAATTTTGTCCTACTTCACGAGATTCTCAATCCCGTGAAGTTTTCGCAACTTATTTAGCATTTTCGACCCAGTTCCAGCCAGCTGGCTACAACTAGGTCAAAAATGTTAAACAATGTTAAATGAGTCGATTTTTGAAAATAAAGTTCAAATATGGTTGGTTTTGAAAATATGTCCGTCCTCTTATTAATTGTTTTTAGAAGCCCCTCTCAAGAAACGCTTTACCAAAAGGCATAGCCATCCTTTTCCCCTGAGCTCCAAAATCATCGTTCTTTGCTTCAATCCGGTGGCATTCAGTCCAGATTCAAAACATTACAGATCTGATAGCTACAAGTCATAACCACTGCTTTTGCAGCTGCCTGCTGCCTAGCTTCTTACAAATCCAATCGGTGACAACTTGACATTAGCAGACTGTTGCTGACTTTGGTACAACACGCCTTCAAGAATTAGTTCTCCTGTCAACTCCACTTGGGGAAGAGCTAGCACGAATTGGAGCAGCACACCTGAAAAGAAATCCTAGCCCTCTTTTGAAATGAGGTTCATTTAAATTATTTTTTTAACAAATTTCTTTCCTAGTACTAGTAGCAGTACAAACATCTAAAATCCCTTATAAAATTGAAATTTAGTTTTAGTTCTCTACAGGATGACTAGGAAATTTGTCCTATTGTAACTAGGAAAATTTTAAAAAATTAATAGTAGTAATTATTGTATGTGACACAGAAAAGAGGATATGCCCTTATTCATGACAATATTGATGATGTAAATAAAACTACCGCTCTAACCCTTACTGATAAATCTACTCCTAAAGAAAAAAAAGCTTCAAGTATTAGAAGTTGAAAGACAAAAAAACAAAAAGCCTAATGCTCATGTTCATGGAAAGTAATTTGATCAAAGTTTTTGAAACCTACAAAACTTCCACGGACATATAGAAATCTATTAAAGAGAAATATAACACTACCTCTGAAATTAACATTCAGCTCCTCTTACATAAATACAATTTTTAGCGTATGCAAGAGGGAGATAGTGTCATAGAACATACTAATAAGATAATTGTCATGGTTAAAACCTTATCCACTACTGGGACCAAAATCTCAGAAAAACCTCGAACCTAATAAATCACAACTTAGAGGTCTAAAATCACAACAATTTAAGAAGAAGATACCTCATGGAGCCTGTTACACCTATGGAATGTTTAGGCATTTTAGATCTAATTATCCGCAAGGGAAAAAGCAGGATAATAAGGGAGGCTACAAGCCAGGATGTACTAGCAAGAGAGAATTCGTCTGCCTAACAGAGTGCAATGCTATGATGACAGACATCCGCGATTGGTGGATCGACTCCAATGTGACTAGACTATCGCAAAAAGTCAAGAATGAAATCACAGAAGTTACCAACATGAAGAAAGGAGAATAAAAAATCTATATGGGAAACAATACCTATCTCAATGTGGAAGGTATTTGTTCGTATAGAGTGGATCTTTGGGACAGTGTTTTCATCCACAAAGATGTGTTCTATGCATAAAGAATTTTACGTAATCTGATCTCTATTCCCAGCTTGATGAAGAAAGGACTAGAAAATAGGTTCTATGATAACCAGATTTCTATAGGAAAAAATAATAAAGTGTATGCTAGTATTTCAAAAATACATCCTTTCAGTAGTTTGTAATAATTTTGGTAATGAAAACTCTTTTTTTAATTACTTGTCATGTTATACTTTAGAGTCTGAATTATAGCATTCTAGAAAAGGGCATGCTAGTATTTCAAAAATGAATCAGATTACCAAAATGAACTTGTTGCTTGAACTGTCTAATGTTTAGTTTAGTTGCTATTATGTGAACATTGTCTAACTGATAAAATGATCAAAAAACCTTTTATTTATAGACAAAAAGTCGATAAACTTTTAGGGTTGATACATTCAGATATTTGTATCCCCCTAAATGTTAGAACTCACGGTAGTTAAGAATATTTTATTATCTTCATAGATGATTATTCTAAGTTTGCACATGTCTATCTTATCTCTAGAAAATTAGAAGCTTTTGAATGCTTCAAGATATATAAGAAAGAGTTCAAAATATTGAGAACTGATAGATGTAGCGAATATAACCCCAAGAATTTGAGAGTTATTCTGTTCAACATGGATTAAAAGAATACAACAATGTCGTATACGCCACAACAGAATGGTGTAGTTAAGAAAAAGAATAGAACATTGATGAATGTAGTTAAATACATGTTGTCTCATTCAGGTCTCTCTAAGAAATTTTAGGGAGAAGCATTATTAACTGCAAACTATATTTTAAATAGAATTTCTACTAAGTCAGTTGCATCTACACCTTATGAGTCATGTAATTGGAGGAAAGAAGATCCGAGTCATCTCAGAAAATGCGGATGTATAGGTCCTGTTCTCATCCCAAATCAAGTTTGAGATAAGTTGGACTATAGAAATTGAAGTGTAGATTCATAAGGTATTTAAAAAAATCAAAAGGTTGTAGGTTCTACAATAAAGAAAAATGGATAATTGAAAACAGAGATGTTGCATTTCTAGAAAATCTAGAGGAAAAGGAACAAGTTTAAGAGAAAACAGAACCTTAAACTATAATAGATGATTATTATTACAGTACTGATCCCACTAATGATCCTAATATGGTGAATGAACCTAACCTTAGAGATGATAAAATACCTATAGAATATAACGAACCTCAGCATATATGTGTTTTAGGTAAAAGGCCTATAACACAACTTGCATGGAAGGATGATTTCTATGTGCATTCATGTGAACCATCTTGTTTCTCAGTACATGCAAATATAGAAGAACAAAATACCTTAAACTTTTCTGATGTGATACAATCGCATGAATTAGATCTATAGCTAAGAACATGAGAGAATAACTTAAATCTATAGAAAAGAACAAGGTTTGGGAGCTAAGTGATCTCGAAAAATAGAAAAGTCATAGGATACAAATGGGCGCTTAAAAAGAAATACAAAGTTGCTGAGTTTACTGATAAATTTAAAACACGGTTAGTTGCAAAGGGTTAGAACCATAATGCAGGAATAGATTTTTAGGAGACGTATTCTCCTATATCTAAATGTACATCCATTAGAATCATTTTAGCTATTGTTGCGTATCTTAATTTGAAGTTACTCCAAATAGATGTTAAAACAACGTTTCTTAATGGAGAGTTGAAGAAAGTGATACATATGCAACAACTAAAGGTTTTCAGGTGAAAGGATAGAAATGTAAATTTTATAAGTTAATAAAATCTCTGTATGATTTAAAACGATCTTCTAGACAATGATATCTTAAATTTCATGATACGGTCACCAAACTTGGTTTTATTTAAAATAAATTATATAATTGTGTATATATCTTGAAAAGTGGGAACAAGTTCACTATCTTATCCTTGTATATGGATGATATATTGCTTGCCGAAAATAACATGAAAAGGTTGAACAAAATCAAGAAAGATCTCAATGAAATGTTTGAGATGAAAGACATGGGTAATGCATCATATATTCTTGGAATACAAATAATTCAATAGAAAGTCTAGAATGTTAAGTTAAAACCAAGAAAAGTATCTAAGATCAGTTCTTAAAGGTTCAGAATGGAGAATTCTAATCCTACGCCAACTCCATTGGTTTTGGAAAGAGATTGTGTAAAGAGCAAAACCCTGGAGAAGGACGGAAGTCATTAGATGTTCCTTATGCTCAAGCAATTAGAAGTTTAATATATGCAAAATTGTGTGCCAGACCTAATTTAGCTTATATTGTAAATTTGATTAGCCGATATCAAAGTAATCTAGAACCAGCCCACTGGGAAGCTGTCATTAGACATGGAAGATACCAAAAAAGGCATATGCTTTGGGTTGAGAGTTAGTAGGAGAATTTTTGCAAAAGAAACTCTTTGCTGCGTCATTATATCAGCATGAATTCAAGCTAGCCTCTGTAGGATTTTAAGCTAGAAACAAAGGGTCATTTATTCGTTTGCTATCATGTATCAGTTCAAGTATGACAATATTTTTTCCTGGTGTAATTTTGCTTGCAGAAAGACACTAGTTCAGTAAGGCAAAACATTATGATCAGGAGTGTCTTGAAAATATATTAGTTTGGCATGATTTTTATGGTTAAATCACAATGCAAGGGTGCTTGAAAATAAAGTGTGGAATGCCAACATCATTTCATCAGAAGGTTTGGATTACCTTTTTGAATTTTGTCGTGTAAACAAGACACAAGTTGATTGGGATTTATCTGCTTATGCGTGAAATCAGCGTGATAGTGAGCTAGCAAAAGTTAATTGTGATGCAGCGTGTAATCCTAGCCTCAGGTCATCTACCATTGGAGTGGTGATTAGAGACAGTCATATAGTTGTATTAAAAGCGATTTCTCAATACTTTTAACAACTGCTTGACCCAATTATTTATGAGTTGATGAAAGCTATTAAAAGAGGCATGTAATTTGCTCGTGAGGAAGGCTTCAGATGTATTAAAGTTGAATCCGATAGTTCAGTAGCTGGTACGACCTTGCTGATGGATTCTTATGCCTTGGACATGCTCGGACATAATGTTGATGATACTAAGTTGCTGCTCAAGGTTTTGTAGATTTCGCTCATACGGAAAGAGAAGCTAATGTTAAAATAAGGACAAATTTTGTAAACAGTCCCTTTTGGACTTTTAATCCCAAAAAAACGCTAATTTGCACTTAATTACAAAAACCAACCTGGTTTCAGCCTCAACGCTAAAACCAGGTCGGTTTTTGAAAAAAACTTCCGAAAGATTAAGTATGTTGAGAAAATTTATTATTAGTACCAAAAATAGGAATATATATTACAAATACATTTTTACCTGTCTCGTGCCAATATGATGAGAACAATGACTCTCTTGGAGGTACAAATGTCACAATGTACAGGATCCGGGTCCATAATAGATATAACTAAGATTAAAATTTTACAAATTCATAATATGTCGCAAGGATTAATTAGAAATCATACATTAAAAGTAGATCCCAAATATAGTACAAAACACTACAAATTACAAATACGAATGTCATACGGGAACATTAACATTAACATTACAAAATCAATGCATACTCCTAGCTGGACAACTATTTTTGTTGTGACCCAGCTGATCACATCTACTATACTTATTTTTCCTCCTAATTTCTTCACGACCTTCATCCATACTATTTCTAATTCGTACGGAACGAGGGCGTCCCGCCGATCTTTTCACCAAAGGAGGTAATATTCATGGCCCGTCTTGTATCCAATGACGACTATCATATGGTGGAGAAAACACTCTTTGTACGTTTGTTGATAGTTGTAGTTGAATAACAATTTTCGGAGAATTCGTAATGTGAAACCCTTGCACCACCCTGTAGATTAGAGCAAGTCGTGGCAACATGTGAACAAGGAAGCCATTATAGTTGCGGTACATTGCAAGTGCACGTACATGTGCGATCCACTAGCATATTGACTTTGTAAGAGCGACTTTCTCTATGTGATATACTCTCAATGACCTCCCATTCATTAAAACTGTATCTTACGATATGAAATGATCGAGCTTGCATAATTCGAGCCGCTAACAGTTCTTCAACCTTCGGCGTGAACTCTGAATGAATATTTTCACCAAGTATGCAATGTCGGAGAAAGAATATTAAGTCTATAAAATGTTTTAGCAAATAGTGACTATATTGGCATACTACGTGCTCCCCTAAGCACACTATTGAAACTCTCAGAAGCATTTGTAGTCATCATACAGAATCGTTTCCCATCATCTTCACATAAAGCCCACTTATCAACATTGTTTTATCCCAAACTAGTTTCAATCCATTCATCTCCAGCTCGCGAAATGAACTTAATCCTCTCTCGTATTTGATCATAGACTAATTTTTCTGTTGCACAACCGGATTTCCAAATAAGATCTTGAACCTGCCCGTTTTCATGCTTCTTCTTGAAGTTATCCCTAATATGTCGCAAGCAATAACGATATGCATGTGGTGACAGAAAGTGTTGTTGGAGTGCTCTTGGAATTCCTTTCATCCTGTCTGATATGAATGTAATCGCCCGCGCCCCCACACCAGGGATATGATATCTAATGCATGTAAAAAACCAAGCCCAATTCACTGTGTTTTTAACATCAACTACTGCAAACGCCAAAGGAAATAATCTGCCATCTGCGTTAACTCCGGTTGTAACAAGAAAAATACCTTTGTACTTACCGTACAAATGGGTGCCATTGATACTAAGAATAGGACGATAATATCTGAAACCCTCAATACAAGGCCCAAATGCCCAAAATACACTTGTGAACCGACGTTCTCCGCCATCAACAGGTTCTGATGATAATTCATAAATAGTCTCCGGATTTTCTCTTTTGAGTGCTTCGAGATAATGTGGTAAGATCTCATAAGATTTATCGCAATCCCTGAATATTTTATCATCGCCTTCCTCCTAGCATTCCAACACTTGATGTATGATACATCCAAGCCGCACGCAGTATGCACTAGAATACAGATATCTTTTGGCCTTAGATCAAGATCCTCCCTTAGATGCAGTAAAATCAATCGATATCTGAAAGAAGAGGACACATGCTTGTTATTCATCTCTAATCGAGGATTGCTACATGTGTGGAGTTCGTTGTAAACCGTAATTTTAAATTGCCCGCCAACTCTTACACCCGAGCTTGAATTCAGCTTCCAGGAACATTTCGCATTCCCGTCGTGGTGTCTACCGTTATCTTCGTCTTCGTCATCTTGGCAATAAAAACAAACCACATTATAGCTTGTTGTGTTATTTTTTATTGGCCTAAACTTTACATTTTTTGCAATGACATACAAGCGAAGCGTATGGATCAATTTCTCCTTACTTTCAAATAGATCCCCTTTCATGAATGAGAAGTTCTCACCTTGTGTGTCATCAACGATATTAGTGCCGATAGAAATACTTTCCATCATGGAGTTATCAATCCATTCTTCTCCTTGAAGTTCATCGGGCAGCGGATCCTCTAACACGACATACTCATTATTAGTATAACATCCGTCAATATGTTGGTTGTCCCCTTTATCGTGATCTATCAATGTCATGCTATTAATTCGTAAGCCGTCCTCTTCATCACCATCCTCAGATTCGACACTTGCATTATAATCTTGATGGGTCGTGTTAGTATCGAAAGCATTTGACATGCCCACAAACAAAGGACCGCTCATGTATTGTGATTGTGTCCAGCCTTCATCCTATTACAGAGATAAAAAACTGACAAAGTCAACTTTAAGGTCCTCCAACATGTGGGAATACATTCCGTCGTGATTCACCGATTTGCCCAAATTCCTCTGATGCTTTTCAATAAACAATTCCACCGAACGCTTCTCGTCGTCGTGTAAGACTGCAATGAGACCCGTATCGTAGTCACTTGATATTTGAATGCCGCTTGTTTTATTCCCCCCAACAGGATAATTGCAAATAACATTGAGTTGATACTCACGTGAGTTGGTTAATACAAGTTTGTGTAATTCATTAACTAATTCATCAAAAGTACACGACTTTGATATAAACAAGGGCTTCATCACGCCTCCTTCATAAACAGGCATATTATTTTGGAGATAGTTAATCTTCCCATCATATGAACAAAGAACTAGGACTCGATCGTTCATCGTTACCTCTGAGGAGTAAAAAATTCAATTTTAATATTAGAAACTCATAATTTTACATAGTGAATCTCTTAGATTGATACTAGAATTTTTAATCAAAATGTTAACCAAGATATTGAGAAATTTTAACCTAATTTTAATATTAGAAATTTTAACCAAATGTCAAGCCTTAATATTAACTTCACGGTTACAAATTTTGATATTTCCCCTCTAACCTCATACACAATATTGTTTAAATTTTCTTTGCAAAATGCCCAAAATATTTCAAAATTTATTTTAAAAGCTAATTTCTTACAAGTAATCACCAAGATATTGAGAGAATATATATAAAATTAAAATAGTTTTTTTTTTAAATTTATCTTAATTTTTTGATGATGCCCGGACTTCACGGGACTTCAGGTCCCGTGAAGTTTTTACAAATTTTGTTTGCACGTTCAAAAATCTTCACGGGACTTGAAGTCCCATGAAGTGTCGTAAGTTTTTTTCCAAAAACCAACCTGGTTTTAGCGCTGAGGCTGAAACGATGTCGGTTTTTATAATTAAATGCAAATTAGGGGTTTTTTTTGGGATTAAAAGTCCAAAAAGGACTGTTTACAAAATTTGTCCGTAAAAATAAATAACGGCGGTGCCCTCGTGAGTAATTGCGCTCCTGCGGTTCACCATATCTTGCCGTGCTCCCAACTTCGACTCCCCACCACCTTCTTCGAAGCCTCGTTACGGCAGCCGTCGACGACCGTCGTCCCTCATTCATTAGAGACGACAAATTCGTCAATCAAACACAATTAAAAAATAAAATAAATAAATAAATAAATAAGCCCTAAGGCTAACATAGATTTCTTCCCCAATCTTCGTCCGCTCCTCCATCATGGCGTCCACCAATCTGGAGACCGAAGCCGTCCCCGACTCCAAACCCCAAGAGCACGGAAACCCTAACCCGAGCCCTGGCCTCAACGATGTAGTCGTCGACGTGTACTCAGCTTCGGCCTATGGCGACCTCGAAAAGCTCCGGTGGTTCGTTGAGAAGGAAGGGCGCTCCGTCTCTAGGCCCGATGCTAATGGCTACTACCCTTTGCAGTGGGCGGCGCTCAATAATTATACTGATATCGCTTATTACGTAATTGAAGTAAGTTTGGTTTCCTAATTCTTGAGCTTTTTGGTCCCAATCTGTTGGGGTCTGACTGAGAAATTTTGTCCCCCCTTTTTTGGTTTGTGCAGCATGGGGGCAATGTAAATGCGGTTGATGGCTCTCAGCAGACTGCTCTTCACTGGGCCGCAGCTCGAGGGGCGACTGCAGCTGCAGATGTTTTGCTGCAGAATGGAGCCCGGTTGGAGGCTGCTGATTTGAATGGTTACCGGGTAATTTTCTGATCAAAATTGTAATTTAATATTATTAAAAATGGACATTTTTTTGATGGTAGGTTAGTGAATTATTGTACTTTTTTTATTTTTATTTTTATTTTTTCACTTAAAAAGGAATGGGGGAATGACGGTAAGAAACAACACTATATTATGGTGAGTTATTGCTTGATTATCATGAATGATGATACTGAATATTGAATGAGCTTGCTTAAAATTTCTAAATTGACGTGCATACAAACTATTGGATTGTCTCAGCGCAGTTTGTAGAATATAATGTACAAGGACAACAATTTGTTAGATTTTTGTTTGCAAGTGGTATATGTGAAAAGCAAAAAGAAGTAGTTAAGTTCCCATTAGGAACTCTAATAAGATTATACCCTTTTCTGGTGTTAAAATTTACGCTTTCCTGGCATAACATGAAATGGTTATAATGATATTTCATATCTCTGCTGTCTGGGTGTGATTTTCTTTGGGGAATTAAGACAAGTTTTCTGTTAAGGAGAGAAAAAGAAGATTTCAAGCAGGTCACCTATAACCAAGATTTTGGATATAAGCAGGTAGCAACATAATTGTACCAAGTATTTGGCATGTTTGGCTCGTTTAGGAAGAATTGAAGTCTTTATACCCTGTTATTCCTCTATGGAGCCTTAATTTGTTAGTTAATGATTTGCAAGTGATGTTGTCGGTTACAGTGTCATGTTTGTTAATCTGTTTAAATCAAGGTTGACTTTAGACTTGCAAACACACTTTCATAAGATAAATGAGCACATAAAACTTTACGGAAAATTTCAGTGATGGTACGTGAGCTTCTTGAAGTTTTTGCATATTTTTAACAATTGGTACGTGATCACTTTGGGTACCCAAGACTCATATTTTGTTACGACGGTTAGTTTCTGTTAGAGTAAGGTCACGTGACATGTAATTTATTTAAGGAAAACCTTGTCGTAGTCTTATGCTGCGGTAACTGATTTTTTTAGACATTTAGAACCCATCATTGCAACCAAATATGAAAAAGTTATGTCTCATAATTAGTCATGAATTAGGACTTAGTTAACTTCCCTCAAAAGTTGGAGAAGAATTATCTTGTGTCTTCTTCTAACCTTGTTTTAGTCTCTAAACCTTTAACCATTTAATCCACCTTCTATCTCTATCATATGTCTCTCCCTATCTTTCTTTTCTGTAACCTACTTTCTTCTTTGATTTCTTTTTTTTTAAATTTACTTTGCTTTCTAACCTGCTTTCTCACAACACTTTAGGGAGACAGAGTTCTTAGAGATAACAAAATTAGTAATAGAAACAAGATTGGGGATTAAAGTGTGTTAGACAGACTTAGACAAAAGTAGGGAAATAGAGAGAGAAACAATTTAGAGATAATATAAGTTAGAGAGAAGAAGAAGTTAGGGAGGTGTGTGAGAGAAGTTAAAGACAAAATATTAGAATGGGAATAATGTTTAGAGAGATACTTTACACGGTAAAAGATGAGTGCGGTTTAGAGATTTCTCTCTAATCCTAACCATCTTTTACATCCGTATCTAACATTTTATGTCTCTGACTCTTCTCACCAACCAGTCCTCTCTGAGATCTCTCTGAAGAGTTAGAAGTGTTAAAGAAAAGAGAGAGTATACAGCTATAAGTAAATTATGGATATAAATATAAAGAATAATTATCATGAGCAATGGTAAATTATTCCAATTTACATGCTCATTAACCTATTAGCAGGATTCCATTTGGAGGTACCATAAGCAATAAGGAAAAATATTAATTTCCAATTGTGAAAACATGCAAATCTTGGGTATCATTATGGTAATTTGTTTAAAATTAATATTAACGACAATTCAAACCCAGAATCTACTTTTACTATTCACCAATTAAAGTATAATGCAAAGAACTTGTAAGCAAATTTTTTTGTTGCTTGTACCAGAACCCAATATAGTTAGAAGGACCTTCTTTATTTGAAAAGAACTTTTTTTCACGGTTCTCACCCCCACCCCTTCACCCTGTATCAGCAGCTGTTAAACTGAAAGGACTCTTGTTTGCATCCTTAAAAGCACTAACCTTTGCTTCCTTGTTAACGTTTGCTAAAATTAGCGCATAGTTTGCTTACAAGTTGCCATGCCTTCACTCAGTCTAAGCCATTTTCCCTTCAGTGTGTAAGATATAATTAGTTAAATGAGATGATTAAAATGTTTTGATAGTTACCCGAGATTTATAATTCATGCCGTTCAAATTGTTTTTGCCGAGGATACATCACTAATCTATAATCTTTTTGAACATTGAATAAAACCATTCACCTCCAACCCAAAAGTTTCAAATACTAAGGTTCAATGGCATGTTTAGTTTACTGAACCCAAAATCTCCAACTTTCTCATATGACTCTGGCTATGCTTCCATATCCTCATAAAATAAGGTCACCTCACTAAAGAAATTAGTAAGAAAATATATATCTTTTCCTCAGGTTATTTTATTGTCACGTTCTTTTCTTGTCCTTGTCTTTTTTGTGCCTCTTCTTTCTCCCGGAAGTGTTGGGATGGATCCATGCCCTACCCTAATGTGTATAGAAGCGTACATGACTACCAACTTAACCTATCATTTTGTAATAAGCACCTCTACTATTGAAACATAACATCTGCTATATAATATAATTTCGAACAAGCTTATTTTCCATGAACTATCATTTACGAAAATTAAATGACCAAATCTTAATTATCGATATGGTCAAAATAGATCTTATTAAAATACAAATTTGTTCCATACTCATGCTTTCATTGAACATATCAGTATCACTACACAAAGCTCAATTTCAGCAAGCTTTTTTTTTTAAATTCAAGTGCTTCCTATGTTTTCCTTTGCCACATCTTGATCATGGCTTAACCTCTCTTGTCTGGATTCAAAGTCTACAATATCTATCAGGAACCTGGGGAGATGATCAAGTTATATATTATCACTTTATGTGCTTATGGGGAAGTGGGGTTGCTTGTTTAAATTAGCAGCGGCTGCTTAATTTCTATTTTACAAAGACCAACATGTATCTAGCAATTATTAAGGGGGAACTGAGGAAGTAGTTGGAACTTCTCCACTCTAGGGCTATTAACTGGGTTTCTTTTGTACTAACTTGACTTGCCTAATATTTATGTGAATAAACTATAGTATTGACGTTTAACATTTTTGCTTATATTTTTTAATAAGCATGCTGGAAGTTCCATTGCTTGTTAATGTGCTGCAATGTATGTACTATTCATGAACTATGTTCAATGGACTATTTGAATTTTTTTGTGTTGATTCATGGCTACTCTTTCATAGGCGGTCCATATTGCAGCACAATATGGACAAACAGGATTCTTGTATCATATCATGGCGAAGCATGGTGCAGATTTTGATGCATCTGATAATGATGGAAGGAGTCCATTACATTGGTATGAGTCCCTTGTTCATTGATATTAAAAAGTGGATGTTTCTTTTTAAATAACTAGTCTATAATCTTTTCAGTATTTTGACTAAGGAATGATCAGAAAAGGTGTGCATGAACTTCATGTGGCTGATAGGTTGTGCTTGTCTTCTTTTCTTAGGTTGTTTGACTGCAATAGGCAACTTGCTTTTTTCGTTTTTGTTTTAATTGCTTATCTTTTATAGGAAATGTAAGCTAAAACACCATCCATGTAATATTAGTATATCAACAATAAATCAAAGCATACTGCATTGAAAAGGTCAATAAGCTCTGTGGAACCACTTCAATCTTTTTTTTATATTCTAATTTATTAAGTTTAAAATCTAACCATCAAGGTAAAGAAAAAAGGCCTGTTGTTTAGCTTCAAGTAGCTACTGTTAACCATCTATATCCATTTGCACTTAATTTATTTGCCTTCTAAAGTTGGGGCCTGTCAGAGAGTTATCATCAATTTTATTACTTTCACACTGTAATGAAATATTTCCTCTGTTTTTCATTGGTCAATGTGTGAGATCTACTCTATAGTTACACTACAATGTATTAACAACTGCCACCTCACTAGCCTTGTTTGAACCCAAGTCCATGTGTTGGATCTGCTTTTCAACTCCTTTTTTGTATAGAAAAGTAGGAATATTAAAACAGCCTTAACTCCATGTCAGGGAAATGGAGGCACTATCTCAAAGTTCAATCCGTCTATGCCCATCCATCAGGACAACTAGGCTGCTACAAGGACCAGCATAATAATTATTGATTTTGCAGTAGATAAGTAAGAAGGGTTTCACATGGAAGGAAACGTGCCTAATCCTGATTGCACTTTCCTGGATATGCTGCAGTATAACTATTGGTAATCATGCTGGTCCTGTCAAAATCATGGTAAATACTAGGACCACTGTGCAATTTTGGCCAATATCAAAGTTGTCAACTCTGTAGGTGCTGATTGTCATGATTGCTGATTCTCATCAATTGTATTTGTCTTTACCATGGAGTAAAGGCACAAAGTCTAGGAACTCTAGCTTTGAGCCAACGTCTATCCACATATTGCTGCTGTTGGGGAAATTTGTCTTTGTTGTCACTGCAAAGGGGTCAACAGAGGTATTTTTTTGCGTCCCTCTCTGTTGCACTTAATAATGGGAAATTATGTTCTTGGCTCGCTATATTTCCTGGCACTTTAGCCTCTTGCTTAATGGCAACTACAACTAAAAAGGAAGATGTTCCCACTTCTTCACAGAATGTGACAAGGAGTTGGATTTGGAGCTTTACTGTATGGTATATACATATCCAATGCTGTACTAATATGCTATAAAAGACTGATGATCTCTTGGCTGTAGGCCTTTCTCGGGTATCAATCGATTATGCCTTCAAACTAACTAAATCATGGAAGCTGAATCGAAAATGAAATTGTAGAGTAAGGGAAGGGGCGCAATTTTGTTTAGGAGACAGAGCGGAGGGGATAAGATAGCCATTGCTTTTTCATAGTTTATGTTTTCGGTTGTTATGTTTAGAGTATTGTGATTGTGCCTCTTGAGCGCTGGGCCTTCAATCAAAAAAAGGGTTTTGCATGTGATTAGTAGGCCATTGAGGACTAGCCTTTGTCCGTAAAATAAGGTGAAACTGCATGGAGTGCTGTTTGTTTATATTCATATCCTGGTTTTATTGTTTCTTCTTGAAATGCAATGCGCTCTCAGGTCTCTTTAACAGTAGAAGCCTCAACTGTGACAGTAATAGAACTTATTGCGTAATGTGTACATTTGTCTTAAACATGCATTTTCACTGTGCAGGTCTGCATACAAGGGATTTGTGGATACAGTTAGGTTGCTCTTATTTAAGGATGCTTACCAGGGGAGGCAAGATAAGGATGGTACTCTGAAGGCTTTTTCTCAACCTGGTGTTATCATTTAACTCTTTTTTCTTTTCATAAATTGATCTACATATCAAATGTTTGAGCGAGCACAAAATTTAAAAAGTTTAATATCTAATTTTTCCTATATGTCGGCTTAATAGTTAACTATATTCTCTTAGGCAGATTTTTGTAAGATGATCAAGTGATGAATTTTGCCTCACAACCTTACCTAGTAAGTTATTCTTAGGACAAATTTTCAAATTCGACCCATTTAGAAACTTAATTGCCAAAACGACCCATTTCCAATTTAATTGCCAAAATCGACCAGTTTCGACCAACTGGCTGAAACTGGGTCGATTTTAGCAAAATAATTTACGAAACTTCACAGGACTTCAAGTCCTATGAAGTTTAAGCGCGTTGTTATTTACGAAAGTAAGGTGATTAAGAGGAGGAAAACATCACGGGACTTGAAGTCCCGTGATGTTTTGTAATGTATAAAACTTCACGAGACTTCAAGTCCCGTGAAGTTTCAGTTGGAATGAGAAATCACGTGCGGCGTTGGGGGGCCTTATATAGCCCTACCCGCAAACTCCACGGTACTTCAAGTCCCGTGAAGTTACAGTCTCAATTTCCAGAGAGCGGACTTCAAGTCCCGTGAAGTTACAGTAGTCCCGTGAAGTTTGTGGGTACAAAACTTCACGGGACTTCAAATCCCGTGAAGTTTTGGGCGCCCCTAATCAAGCCCATTATCGGAGCTTAAACTTCACGGGACTTGAAGTCCCATGAAGTTTTGTAAAGTTTTTCCCCAAAATCAACTCATTTTCAGCCAGTTGGCTGAAACTGAGTCGATTTTGGCAATTAAATTGGAAATTGATTGTTTTTGGCAATTAAGTTTCTAAATGGGTCGAATTTGAAAATTTGTCCTTATTCTTAGTAAGTTATTCTCTTTGGCTTGAGATGATTGGAATTTAGGGTGCTGCACTACATACTGCTATTTCGCTAATCATAACAGGATTGTTCATATATCGTTTTGGAGCAATGACATAGCCTTGATGCTTTAAAAAGGTTTCGAGCATAATATGCAGTCTTAAAATAACATCTCCTAACAGGAGATTGTTGTATCCAAATAATGTTCACATGCCAGGACGTAGCCAAGGTATATCTGAGGGAGGGCATGTGGCCTACCTCAAGTTTGAAGAATCCATTGCATAATCTAATTCCTATACAATTCTGTTCTTTTGTATAGATGTGTGGCCAATCTCAGCTTTATGTTTGCTCTTCTATAACAAACATTAACTGTTATCTTTTCTAACTTTCAATTAAATGTAGAAATCTTGATAACTTGATGAAGTTGTAAAATAGTGCCCCTCAATATTTTTCTAGATCCATATTAGTTTTTATTTTTATTTTTTTGTTAAAGAAGACAAACAAGAGAGAAAAGTATATATAGAAGTTTCTCATTCAAATAATAGGCATGATCAGGAATAAAATGATAGTCTAGTACTTATATTTGAAATTCTAATAGTTTGTACGTTTACTTTTTATTAAAAAAAAATTCATATGATTTATGATTTCAAGTGAACCTGATATTGTGCTCAACCTGAACAAAGTTGCTGGTTCTGCCCCTGTTCACATGAAAAACCATGGTTTCTTATGTCCCAGAATTGCATTCAAATTTGTGTTTGATTGTAAAACAATTTTGTAATGTTGAGAATGTTCTTGGTTTGCATATAAACTGCCTTCAAAAATCTCTTAATGATGTCAGAAAAGAGGTTTTTACTGAGTCAGTAGCTGTAAATATCTAATCTAGTGGAGCCATGTTAATCCTCTTTCTCAATGTTTTTCCCCCTTCCTTTTATCCAAGATTGCAATAGTCTGTGCAATGCACAATTGTGAAAATTGGACCTGCTAAAACATATGTTTAATTAGGTGAACTTTAGGACGCTAATCCTTAATGTGGATAAGAACACAAAATTTGCTGGCAATAAAGGTTATATTTTAGAGCTCATAACATTAACCATATTTTACGTGCTATGTTGATAGGCTGCACACCCCTGCACTGGGCTGCTCTAAGGGGCAATGCGGAGGCTTGCACCATGCTTTTGCACGCAGGTACTAAGAAAGAGCTTCTGGTGAAAAATAGATCTGGATTTACTCCTGCTCAGCTGGCCTCTGATAACGGTCATCAGCGTGTTGCCTATATGCTTGTATGTACTGGTGTTTTGAGTAAGCTTCTGGGTTTTATAATATACTTTGCACCTTTTCTCATGTCCATTTATTTCAAGGTCATATACAGATATATGCAGACTTGCATGTGTTCATAAATACACAGAGAGCTTGAATCTTGGAAAATCCTTTCTGTCCAAATTCAGCAGCAAGCACTTCATATGGAAGTTTCATTCTATCCAAATTGATTGTATTTATATAGAGTGTCCAAAAAAAAAAGGGGGGGGGGGGGGAAGAGTCTTCTTGCCTATTCATCTAATAGGTATGAAATGTACCATAAAAAATTAACATTTTTCTTAGATCTGTTCTTTGGTGTTGCTTATCCAAACTCTTGATTTTAATCCAAATTTTTTAAAGCCTGTGCATAACACTTTTTTCTCTGAATTTGAGATTACTTCCTGTCTAACCTACATGCTAGTTTTGAAAGTGTTATCTGAACACTTTATAGCAAAAAATGTTTTACTCTACCTGAGAAACGATCATGGCACTTCACCAGGGCACAAGTGTACTCATGTAAAAATAGGGGAGAAATTGGTGTTGCTTAAAGGACTTGATTAGAAACTAATTATAAAGAAACCATAAGAGAAGAATATAAACAACAATTGGTCATAAGTGTTATGATTTATTTATTTATTTTTGTTGTTGCTTCCATAGCCATTCAAAACCCTGCCATGCTCTTTCAACTATGTCATTGTCATGAAAGATACGCAAGTAGTGTCAAAAATTAGCCTATTTCACCTCTAATATTATACCAAAAGATGTTTTCCCTGTTCTAATCTTTAACATTTCCTCTGTTGATGCGGACGCTCGATGCACTTGATATACATGTTCAGGGCTCACTTTGTGCCTACTTGATGCATAGAGAAGAAAGATGAAACCCTTTTGTAGGCATCATAAACAGTGTAAATCAACTTGAACAGAATTGGTTTTATATTTGGATTGTGATTACATTTGAATGAGAATGATTTGGCTCCAAATCCTTTTGGAAGTAACCAAGTTCCAACTCTACATGTGTACACAGCCTAGGTGTACAAACAACAACACATACACGAATGTGCTTCCTTCAGCTGGAGACATATTTTACTACTGATTCTTTTACTATTTTAGATCAATATGTCTTTCCTAAGGTCAACTTTCTGTGCTTTTTAGTCCAATGCTACCAGGGTTCGTGGCAATATCTTTGAAGAAAACATATGCTCCAGAAAGATGGGAAAGATTGGATACGCTCCCATCTTGCTGTTCATTATAATGATTCTTATTGTTCTTTTTATTAACTCTGTTCTTGCTGGTAGGTAATGTTATCTTTATGGAATATCTTTAACAAGTAAATATTTTACATAATTGAATTACTAACTGTGCCTTCCTCTGTCTAGCACCCAATTTTCCGAAAGTTACTGCCATGGTTGGACTGTGGTCGTTGAGTGGAGTTTCTCTTGCATTTGGTTCTCTGTATATGTTATATAGGTGTAGCAGGTGACTATTTTATTTCTTTGCACAATTAATTACTGAAGTACCAGGTTGATTAGGTTCTTTTATTATATGTTATTATAATTGTGGTATCCTGTACATCCCTTTTCTTCTTCTTTTCAGAGAAAATTTTTTGCTGCCGTTATGGTTTGAATTCTAAAGTGAACAGGAAGGATAATTATGTTAATTTGTTTTTTCCTGTAATTTTAAGCGTCAAAATTTGTATGTTTTTCAGTTTAATGGACAAGCTTAAAAGTTAATAATTGTAACATAAGCCTCTTGTGTAGAGCCTGATGTTGCATTCAGTTCGATTCTAATAAACCACATGTTGTAACCTCTAGACAATATAGTTATGTACTATCACTTTGGGAAGTGGTTCACAATATTTTAAAAGGCGTTACATATTATGCTTTCTTTTCTCTCTTATATAAGGTTTTTCCCTCTAGAAACCACCTTTAAAGTAGGGACATACTACAGAAATCACATTTAATTGTCAATTAATACATAAACCACATTTAAGGGGTTTTTTGTTGCAATTGATCACATTGACCCACTTTTCAGTTCAGTTTTCTTGGTAATTTATCAAGCTAACTTCCACTAAAGATCTTCTCTCTAATATACTCAAGTATTCATCAGCTAATCATCACAGCAAAATTGAGAAAACACTTAACTCAAAAGTGAGTCAACGTGGTTGACTGTAACAAAAAATCCTTTAAAGGTGGTTTATGTATTAATTGAGAATCAAAAAGTGATTTCTGTATAATGACCTTATCTTAAAGGTGCTTTCAAGGGGGGAAATCCCCCTATCTAAATATCAGATGAAAGACATTCTTGTTTCCATGATTCCAGTTGTCAAATAATAAATTTCATATGCTCTTTTTTGTGATGTTTTATGCCTTATGATTCATTCTCACACATTGTATTTCCTTGTCGGTTAATAAGGCGTACATGATATTTGCTTTTAGATCGTTTGGCTTTGTAAAGTGACTTGCAACAATTTTATTGCGTTACTGCAGCAAGGATCCTGGTTATATTAAGCCAAATTCTGGAGGTTCAGCGACACGTGCTGGTGGCAGTGTATGCTCTCTCTCTCTCTCTCTCTCTCTCTCTCTCTCTCTCTCTCTCTCTCTCTCTCTCCCCCTTCTTTTTTTCTATTGACCGCCTATGACTTAATGAACCTTGCCTTTTGTTTTTAACAAACATCGTTTCAGCTAAACTATCTTATCCTTTGATTCAGATCGTAGGAAGTGGAACCGTAAAGGCTGTACCAGTACTCTGTTGATGTTTATGTTATGGATAGTATGTAGGTGTAGAAGTAATGGTTAAGGCTCTGATTCATATTTTTTTAGACATAGAATGTATTGTCACACTGTTGATGGCAAGCGTTTCAAGACTTCTTTAATGGAATGGGTATGGTGGCTAGTGGATGATATGTTGTTCACCAGTAGGCTGTAATCAACTAGTCAATGAAGTATGGACCTCGAAATGTACAAGTAAATTATTTTACAACTAGTAACATTTTCTAAGAAAGTAGTTGGATACTTTTTGCTTCGGGTAAAAAATTACAAAGAACAACATTAACAATCTTGTAGAAGAGAATTGTTTAAAAAAATCACTTTTTTTAAGTCTATAGGCGTTCGGTGTTCCATAGTAGGAAAGTAAGCACTCTTGGGTGGTATTGCACTGTCCTGAATTGATGTTTAGACAATCAAACTATGATTGTTTTGAGGTGGGGATAGTAAGGCGATTTTGTGCATAAAAGTGAGAAGAAGTATAATGAATTAGTTTTAGGTAGGTTTGTTGTTGGATCTGACCATTCCTGTAAGAACATTTTTTTGTTTTGTTTTTATTTTTATTTTTGTTTTTGTTTTTTTATTTTTTTATTTTTATTTGCTAAATATTACACATGTGATGATGACAAGCGGGCAACAAACTGCGCCGCTAATCCTTTCTGAATTACAAAACCCAACCTACGAAATACGTACTCAGCGGACCTGTTGTCGCCACATTCTTATTCATGAATTTTTATACCCTCCTGAGGAACTCCACCGCATCAGCTACAAAGAAACCAAACGTATCGAAAGCGAACGGGATGAAGTTGTGGTGGTTGTCCTTGCAAGCTTTATCATGTTTGCCCACCTTTGCCTCTGCTGCTCTATCCGTTGCATGCCCAACCTTGAACTCTCCATTACCAAACCCCACCAACGGAGACACCCCTGTGAGATCAACACAAACGTGCTTCCCCCCGCTCCAACTGTAGACAAGAACGTCCGTCGGTCTTAGAGTAAATCTAGTCTCTCCAGGAGGAATGAGAAGTTGACTAGCGCTTCCTTCTTTGATGGAATCCGTGCTCTTTGGAGGATATCATACAAGACATCTCCGACTAAGCTGTGCCTATACTTGAACCCCGGCTGCTTCTGACAGTGGATGACATGCTCTCCAAAAGCATCCATCTGCGTTCTACGACAAACCGGGCACACTGTCCCCTCCACGAACAAAGGAACCAACAACCTGTACCTGAGGATGGCCTAGTACTCTCCGGAGTCATACGTTGTCCTAATCCCTCAATAGGCGTGGCCAACAAGAAATCCTGGACGTGTTTTGCCCGCAGGCACTCAACAATCGCAACATGCCTCTCTGAAAGACCAAACTCCGTCGATAGATCTCTACAAACGCCCACCATAAAAAATATCTGCTAAGTAATGCATTGATTTTGGGGGAACAAACCCTTTAGTGATGATTTGAAGAAGGTCAACCTCAGGTAGTTTGGCTTGAAGAAAGGCCCAGGCGGAAGTAAAATGCCCACCTAAAGAAACCTCACCACAACCTCTCAAAATATGGTCTTGGAGATCGATGGAGTGAATTTGAGAGGCCACAAAAAAAAATTGTATGGCATCGATCGCTGCATAGACCCCCAACCCGCCCACCTTGATAGGTAAAGAGGCCAGTCTCCATTGGAGATCCCCAAAGCCTGAGCCTTCGGATGTGACAATGCTCTCGACTGATCTCCGAAACGCAATATCAAACTGAGTAGCCACCTGAGCAAAGAGCTGTGGCGGGCAAGTCCTCAAGGCGAAATACAACTTGGACAAACCCGCACAAGCTCTCAAAAGGACGAGCTCATACTGTGGATCCCTAAGTTGGTCCAACGCTTCCATTAAGTGAGTCTCCTTTGCCACCCTCTTCGCTACTAACCCACCAACAAACCCCTCATCCATGCTAACTGCTCCACCTAAAAGTTTTACTCCATCACGAGGCCGACTGATATCCAAGGGAAAAAACCCCTCCAGCAAACTCTCAGGATCCGGTGAGGGTCAGAATAATTCAGTTTTGGTGACATTGAGATCCAACCCGAGCCTTGGGCCTTCAGCCTCGATCACCTTATATGCCTTAGCAATCTCCAAAGTATCCCTGACCAAGGACCCATCGTCCAAGTACCAAGCATGAAGAGCCAACTTGCACTCTTCCTGCTCTCAAAGAATCAACGGGTGAAGCGTGAGCGCGAACAACAGAGGCCCTAACAGATCCCCTTTTGGATCCCCCGAGCAAACCAAATGAAATCCACCCCCAAATACAGTCTAGCGGTCTGCACATAGAAATTCCACCCAAGGAGAGATCGCCAAATACTTAAGGCGCACCTCTTGCAATATACTACTACTGTCGACCAAGTTAAATGCATTCTGAAAGTCGACTAAAAGCATAGAGAGCGAGTCCTCCGCATGGTGGACATCAACGAACCTATTAACCGTATGCAAAACTGTTTCTGCCCCTCCTGAGACTCCCACCCCAAACTGAAAATCTCCCAAATAACTCGTCATGTCCTTCCCTACCTTCATCATGGCCACTTTAGAGACGAGACGTCTCCAAATGGTACCTACCGCAATCGGCCTTATGCCCCCATCACTCTTCAACAACGGAGTGAGGGTTGCACTAGCAATAAACTCCGCTAAGGAGGCCGGACAACGCCCTTGCAACCACAAATTAACCACTAGAGTGAGAGCCGCGAGAAGGTTGTTAGTAATAGTGAACTTCGGACCATAAAGTGCATCTAACAAGTGTTGAGCTCGAAGGCCATCACGACCACAAGAGGTCCCCTTAGGGAAGGACCATATGCAATGGAGAACCTCCTCGCAATCCAATAAGAGCAGGTCTTGGTCATACCCAAAAGCTGGCGACACCGGAGGATGCGCCGAAGGGTGCTTGTCCTCAAGGGACTAACACATCTGTGAGGTGTCCGATGCAACTCCCGAGGACGTGAGGACCTTCACGATCGTTGAATAGTGCTCGTCCGATATCTTCCTCAAGCACTGTTTAACATTGTTAACAGTTAGGCGAGCACCGGGGTCGTTAAGTCGGGTAGAGGGGGGAGAAAGGAGCTCTCTGAACATGGTGTCAATGAGTTTTTGGGGGCCTCCAACCTCACCTCAGGTGGACAATGCCTCCAAGATATGTCGTTGAAGAGCCTTTCTGTTGCCTAACCTCGAACTCTTGCGATTATGGGTTTTAATAACCCTTAAAGTGCAACACGGGAAGATCAAAAGGCGTACCCAAGCGTCACAAGATCGCGGGTTGGAGGACACCCCAAAGAGCGAGGTTTTGAGGGCAGCCGAGAACGCCAACCTACAAGATGGGGGAACACTTTTAACCGTTCAAAAACCCTAATTAAACACCCTTTCAATTGTACTACTATCGAGCTTACAATGCTGTGGACCCAAGGAGGGGATAGGGGACACAGACTTGAGGATAGAAGGGGCGCAAGACCGAGTGATACCCACAATGACACACCCCCCATTGCTCTCGTCGTCCTCTAAAGGTGGTGGAACAGACAATCCCTTGTCATGCTTACAATGTTTACTTAGAGCATGGATCCTCAAGCACGTACCACACATTCATTGCCCCATAGCATATAGGGTGGCCTCAAAAGCATTGAAAATGATGATGTCACGGCCTAAAAGCCCCTTGCATTCCTCGACCTTAGACTTCGAATTGAGATGATGTTTACGTAAGTGTACAACTAAATACCCAGGGGTGAGCCCCCTACCCTCAGAACCCCCTGCCGTGCATCCGTCAAGTCCCTTGAGAGGGCATCGGACAAACAACTTCTGTGCCGCCTGAGGAAAAGACAGGATCAACCCCCGAACTGTGATCCTTCTGAAATGTGGCCCTCCTCCTGAACTGTGGCCATAAATATAAAAATTATATTTTTATATTTAATAATGACTTCAGGTTCTTTATTATCAAACCCAACATGCAGATCTGAATCAGATCTGAAAGCAAGTCTGGGGCGAGAGGACGGTGGCGGGCGGGGTGGGTGATGCGCGGGTGGGCGATTTGCGGGCGACGAAGAAGATGATGATGGTAGTCGGCGAGACCAGAGGGCGGTGACGACGGCAGGGAGCGGCGATGGCGGCGACGACGACGTGAGATCTGGATCGCGACCTGAGATCTGGATCTGGATCTATTTTTTAGGATTTGCCTAATTTATTTTTATGTTTTATTTTCTGATGTTTATGGGCATTCTTGACCTTTTGTTTTTGTTTATTTTTTGGGGAGGGGGGATAGGTGGTACCTTTTCGTACTGGAAGTTTGGCTGGGGACGAGACTTATAAGAAAAGCTACCCATGAGAATGCAAATGTGTCTTATTATGCTTACTCGAGTGAGGTTTTGTGGAGATTTAGTGTATGCAACTGAAATGAAACATAAGAGTCTAGGTTCTCTTCTCTTGATATTTGCTACTCTGACTAGATGGCTTTGCCATGCAGCTGGCTGTAGGATGGACCATGGGAACATTTGACTTTGTTTGAAGTCCAAATTAATAGTTTGGAGTCTTTGGACAGGTCACAACCCACCCACATAATATTTATTATAGTTGATATTGTTATTGATTAATGTCTTCTTCCCTAAGAATACGCGATGCCAACACGGGACAGGGATAAGACATGTACACAAATAATGGTAGACAGAATCCTTGAAAAGTGGAGTTGGAATGTGGAGATATGACAAAAGGCTATGTAGTTAGGCCAATACTCTAAAACTTTCTACCAAGTAGCTCATTGTATCTTCTTGTATGAAAAAATATATAAATTTTATTATAGAGTTATATAAGTAAACATTTTGGTAGTCTTTTCCACTAGAATATAGTTTTTGATGATTTAAGAGCAGTAAATAATATATCAAGCATGTAAAAATTAGCAGAAAAGCGTATGATGTGCCCATGATATACCAAACAACTAGACTCAATTAAGAAACAAACAACTAGACTCAGTTAAGAAACTAACAACTAGACTCAGTTAAGAAATGTATGAAGTAAAATTCATATATTTCTTACCAAACAACTATAATAAAATTTATGCCAAACAACTATACCTGAAAGACTTTAACACGTGGCTGAGTAGTGTCAGTGCATCATATCTGAGTAGGCCTTCATCACAAGATTGTTTTTCGTATACAGCTTCTTGCTGATGGATTTACAACTTTATGTATTTTTTTAAGTGGATTTTTTTGCTTCATATGTTTTCAACTCTAATATTTCTTTTGATTCTTTGAGAGTATTCTCACACACGCGCACATGGGCGCACAAACCCACACCAATGCATGGACACACTCACACGCACCCTAGTACCAACCCGCGCATGCACACAAACACATTTATGCATATACAATGCATGCACACACAGAGAGAGACATACATATACATAGATATGTGCCCACACACACATACAGTTAGACAGATATATGTGCACATATATACAGTGGTGGAGCCAGGATTCCAAGCTCGGTTCTTTTTTTTTGGGGGGGGGGCAAAATAATATATAAACATTAGAAAATATAACTTTATATCAAATAGTAACTACTAGAAAAAATACAAATACATATTACTCATAGCCTTTTTAGCTGGGTATTGGAAGTCGTACACATATTCAAACTTCTTGGGCACTTCTTGAATATATGCATACATTTGTATATTCTACACTTCACATCTATTTCTAATATATTGATCTCATGTAAATGAAAAACAATATTGGTCTTATATGAATTATTAAATTTAATACATATAACTATACATATACTTGTGTCCTTATACCCTACCTTTTACAAATCTTTCGTGTCTCATACTCATATCCATACCCATGCAACTTGGCTCATAACAATTACATAAACTTCTTCATTCAATTTAAGTAATTGATACCAGAATTGTGAGCGACGTTTTTTTATAGAAATAAAATCATTAAATAGTGAATCTAAATTAAATGTCTCTGCAATTTCTCTTTCAATATAAAGAATTAAATTATCATCAAGAAATTCATTCTCCATCTTGTTATGTAATTTGGTTTTCACAAGTTTCATGGCTGAAAATAATCGCTCAATAGTTGCAGTAGACACTGGAAGAGTCAAAACGAGACGAAGTCTATTAATAAGGTGATATGACTTGGGACTTTCCGTCTCAATTAAACATTGCTAAAGCTCTGCAATGGATGATGACATTCTTTCCTAATCAGGATGGTTCAACCCGTCGATATAAAAATGTTGTAATTGAAATCTCAACAAATCTTTTCTTGCTCTGTGAAATCAAGAGGATAATACTTTTCAGCAAGGCTACAAATTTCATGAATGTCTAAGTATCAAGGTTTTAAATATCGGTTATTGGAAATATATCAAATGACCAAAATTTATATTGAATTGTGGTTATTAAGATATATCGGGGATAAGTAGTAAAACTCGGAGTGTCATATCAATTGGTGAGCATTTATAATATAATGTCATAAAATGTAATCTAAGCACGCTTACTGAAATGTAAACATAGCAAAACGCCTTCGAGAGAGGACTCGGAAAAATCGAACGATTGAACTTGAGGAGAGTGCGAAGGAGGTGAAGAGAAATTAGGACTGATTGCTGTAAATGCGATGGGAAACAATGAGTGGGTCGGTGGTTTTGATTTTATTTAAGGGGTCGGGTTCGGGTTTGAAAAATAAAGGTTTTGACACCCAAAAACCTAGGTAGGATATTTTTTTCTAACAAAAGCAGCCGATTTAGACCCTATAAAAAGCGTCCTAGTAATTGAAATTTCACCGATATATTGGAGGAAATCGGTGAAAAACGATAACCTATTTAATTTTCTAGAAATCGTATCAGTATTGGTCCAAACCCTATATATCAGCGATGTATCGATAAAATTGGCCTATTTTTAAGAGACTACAAAGGATTTATATCCATCTGTTAGAATCAAAGCAACACTAAACTTCAAAAGCTCAACTACATGCTCATTGAATAATAATTTATCTCCCGTAGCTGAAAGTATCACGTCATTGAATTCCTAAAAATGATAATAGTGTTTCAAGTAACATCATCGTGTTGATGATAACTTCGACCTTCAAAATGGGTAGCTTATAGTCTGGAACGGAAATGCTATGATCAATGCAAAATGACAAAACTGTATCGAAAAAAGAAGTCCATCCATCATCTCTTAATTCTTGGATGAGAAAATTTTGTGCTTGACAATAAATGCATTGCATTTACAATAGCTTGAGACTTCTATGGTAGAGCTTGATAAAGAAAATCAGTTTTGCCCATGAATTCTTTCATGAGATGCAATGTAAAAGTAAAATCAAAGACTAATCATTTTCAAAGCCACACACTAGCATTTCCTCTTTGGTTAGAGCCACTACCATCTCATTCAATATTTTCAACAGCTTGTGTTTAATATTTTCAACAGCACAAGCTGTATTAAACATTCTATTAAGACTATAAATGGAAGAGAAAGAGAACTCCATCGGGTATGACCTGCTTCCTTCAATGTACCAAATTGGTTTGCATTTGTTCTTGTTTCAATTTCATGAATACTAAGCGTGCAATCTCGTTAGCTTGAGCAGCTTGTAACTCATAACAACGCTTATAATAACCATCAATTGCATTAATAGTGAAGTTTAAATTTAGAAAAAAACTCATGAACAATATCTACCTTTTTAGAAGTTGTGACCAAAGCTAATTGAGGTCGATAAGCCATGCAATGCACATAATATGCATGAGGAGGTACTCCCTAAGAAACAATGCTTGTAATCCTCTCCGTTCACTACATATGTTGCTAGCCCTATCATATCATTAGTCTCAAATATGTTGAATATCGAGATCATGACGGGAAATAATAAAACACAATATAGAAATTAAAATGGCTGAAGATTTGTCTTTAACATAGGCAAGATGAGAAAAGCGCTCTTGTATGTAGCCTCTAGTGTCCACAAATTGAAGAATAAAATCTATTTATTCTCTTTTAGCTTCATCAACAGTTATACAAAATTTAGTATCCCACTCTCTTTCTGAATCTTCTTATGTACATTATTCGCAAAAACATGCAATATCTCCTTTTGAATCATTGAAGATGGTATATTTTTCATTCCCTGGTGCATTTTCCAAGATATATTTACCACTTCAAAATTGATGCAGCAAATTTAATCAATTCAATAAAATTGTGATGATTATTTAAATCGATAATTTTATCATGACATTTGAAAGTCACCCCTTACAATGAAAGTCAAAGAACACAATTGAATGAAGTTGTGGCTCAAAGTCTATTTTTTCTTCTTTGCTCATCCGATTGTCTATGCATCACTTTACCAATATGTGAAGATTGATTTAGTAAAGTTGTAGAACATCTTAAAGCATTATTATTTGGAGAACATGGATCCTCTCCGATGTGTTTTAGTAAATCACAATTCTTTCCATGTTTCACATTTGTACAATTTCTGAAATCAATAATTGTAAATGCATCCCAATCGTTTTGTACACCTAGTTTTTCAGTAAAAAGATAGCAATGAGGATAATATATCACATCTTTTGTTGGAGAATACTTAACCCAGAAAATACAAGAGTACTAAAAAGCTTGGAAATGATGAGGAGGCTTTTCTAATCTTGATAATGGAAAGCTAGTGAGATTGACTTGGTAGGAGCCAAATCTCAAATATTTGTTGGAGAATACTGTAACCAAGAAAATTCAAGAGTACTAAAAAGCTTGGAAATGATGAGGAGGCTTTTGTAATCCTGATAATGGAAAACTAGTGAGATGGACTTGGTAGGAGCCAAATCTCAAATAAGCTTCACTTATCTCATCTCGTAAACTAGCCGAATATACCCATATTGATTGACGTAATTCTAGATCACATTCTATTGAAGAAAGTTTTTAGGATTCTTATCTTTGGTAATGGAGAAGATTGTGTTGGAAGCATCAAAGATTAAGATGGAAATTCTTGTTCCTCAATCAAATAGTGGACATCGGGATTGAGGATTCATGGTTCTTCCTTTGGCTACTACTTTCTCCCCTTGATATATTTTTTCTGAAAAATGAATCAAGTTTTTTTTTTTTTTTTTTTGCTTACCGCTCATATGAACTGCCAACATATAGAATAACTATTAAAAATTATATAAATAATAATATAATTGAATTGCATTAAAGAGAAAAAAAAAACAATTGCTAATGCAACAAGCTAACATTAATAATCTAACATTTTTACCTTCGTTAGATGAGTGAGGTATAATAAGATTGTAGAGGTTTTGTTTTGATTATAGGATGTGAATATGTTAGTAAAAAAAGATAATAAAATGTGTGAAATGTAAAATTTACATATGCATACAGAAGCAAAGTGATTATTTTCCAAGGTTCAAGACTACTTTAATGTTACCTAAAATTTGCCCATGAGTTTCTAGTTGTAAGTCTTAACTGTAATATGTTTTATATTGTATGAGTATGATATTGTAGTTAGTGGTCTTCCACAATTAAATTGGTAGATTAATTATTTCGTCAATTGGTTTTTGACAAAGGCACTAAGAGGCTAGGGAAATACCTTATATAAAGACAATATTTGTGACGATTGAGAGTACCTAATGGACAAGAGTATAACAATGATGACAAAGAATAGAGATTAGAGTTTAAATAATATTCTCCATCATTAGCCAATAATGATAATTTTTTATTAATAAATTACAATGATTTATACATCACGACAAGAATAAATAAAGCATTACTATCAAAAGTATTGTCTTTTCCCTCTATTAACCCACATAAGGCGCGTGATGAGTTCCGTGAGGTGATCTCGCTGGAAATTTTGCTCCGAGCAAAGAATAGGTCCTATTGTCACAGTGTCTCACTTTAATAGTCCTTATCATTGCCAAAGTAAGAAAGTACACTAAGTTGGTACCTATAGTTACAATATGGTAATTTAGCCTTTTCAAAAGTATTGTTTTTTCTTCCTTTACTTTCTAAAATATATCAATATGGTAATTTAGCCTTTTCAGAAGTATTGTTTTTTCTTTTTTTACTTCCTAATTTAAGTTTGCAAAGTTATTTTGATGTTATGTCTAAACTTTCAAGGATTCAACATAAAAGAACTGCTTCTTGCTTAGTAAAGTTGACATATGTGTTACTTGGGTACTTGTCATATGCTCTCATACTTGCGTCTGACTCCTTTTGGGTGTGGGCAAGCATCTAAAACGTTGTCGACATGGTAGGATTTTCTTTCAGCATAGCTAGGTCTAGAACCTAAAAAATGGATTTTCTTTGGGTATCAGGTTTTTAAACCCGATAACCCAAATCCCAGTATTTAAACAGTTTAAAAATCTTAAGTGTATCCTTATCTCCTCATATCATTCTCTTGATGTGAATGCTCCGCCCCTAAAACCCAAACACTAGAATGAAAACTAGCAAGTCTGACTGCTCAAAGACGACATGTTATCTTCCACTTTAGTTTGTGTGGGAAATGTAGTCCACTCATTTAAACTGAACATAGAAACCAGGAGACAAATGGCTACTATATTGTTGATAAAGCTTTCAAATAGTTTGCTTTTAATGCAATAAAAGAATTTGGTAACTCAATTTGTAAAAGAAATTGGTAACTCAATTTGTAAAAGAAATTGGTAACTCAATTTGTAAAAGAGGGAGGAACAAATCCCCTAAAAGAGAAGCAATTCAAGCAGAACAAGAACTGCGGAGAGAATACAAATAACAAAGAGAAGCAATTCAATGCATTGCTCCAACTTGCCTCTTCTTTGACGCAAGGTGGTTTTGTAGGAAATAGTAGGTTTTAATCAGGAAAGCTCAAAAATGTATCATAGTTGGAGTCCAAATCCTCTCCAAAATGATCCTATGGTTTTTCTATGCAGAGCTCCAATCCAATCTCTTGCGTCCTTTGTCTCCTAGCCCAACTCTAATTGTGATCGATTTCATTGGATCCCATCAATTATGGGATAATTAATAGCAATTCATTAAAATCTTAAACCGAAGGGAATGTGAACCGTTATTATCCATTTAAATATGAAAACTTAAGGAAAAGGTACAAAATTATTTCTTTGTTGTATACAACCTAAATAGGAAAATCAAAGAAGCGTTGCTAATGTCAGATATAAACCTTGGTTCATGCTTGGATAATTTCTTAGGTAGTTAGTGAGGATGGCGCTTTATTGCACATTTTCCCATTATGGAGGCATTGTCAATTAATTCTTTATCAATATAGAGATATAGGTTGTCTTCACTGTTTTAAAAAACCTCCGCCTAGTCCGCTTAGATGTACGCCTAGGCCTAGGCGGTATCTAGGCCGCCTAACTAGCGCCTAGCGTCTAGACGGTATTTAGGCTGCCCACCTAGATTTTACGAGCGTTTACGGGAGCATTATTTGCTTACGTGGATTGTGCCCTGTAGGTCTTGATTGTGATTTTATGTGTCATAGCCTATACGTCTTCCAAACTCCATTAACCTCCAAATATGAACATCTCCACTACCTCCTCTGACCTTCAGCAAAACCTCATCGACCACCACTTAAATGAAAAAAGAAAAAAAACGCCCAGAAACCGCTTAGGCGCCCGCCTAGACGCCCGCCTAGGCGACTAAGCGTTCGGCGCCAAGTTCGACGCCTAGAAGCATCCAGCGTTTAATGTAACATTGGTTGTCTTGTTGATTAAATTGAAATTTGTCATCGTGTATCATTGTATACTCGAAGATTTGGGTTCTGTTTTGTATAATAAATGAAGATTGACATAGAGTATTATTGTATGCACAAGTTTACTTGTATCTCAATTAATGGTCCTGACACATTAGATCCATTTAGTAATGGACAAATTGTAGATATTTATAACACAAATAGCATATATACACGAAAATAATGGATCAAATATATATACATGGAGAATGTTTGGTCTCTATACTTAACGGGTTAGCTTTCTTTTTTATCATAGTTGAAACGTTTCTCATTCATTGACATAGCTAATACACCTGCAAAATAATGAAAATATACTATTATAAAAATATAAGATCATAGTACACAGTAGCTTTCAAAAGTAGTTCAGAATCTTCTGGTCATTTCCCATTTATACCATATGCTCACAGTCTAAGCTCCACCAACACAAATTGTTTGGCCAAAGATATAAGAAGCAAGGCAACACAAATTTCTACGGTCCTTTAATTAAGCATACAATAAAGTTTAACCCATTGATATGGGACTACAAATGATAATTAAGTTTTACAATGTTTCTTAACAAAACTAAGAGCTTGAATAATCATCATTTAGTCTCAACTATACTGGCATGTGATGGCCTAATGTTGGCATGCTCATATGGCGTTAGATGTTAATTTTTAGATCCAAGATTGTCATGATTGCTAGAACATTGAGCATCAGCGGCACTATCTTGATCTTTACAGAAATACACTTCTATTAATATATATATATATATATATATATATATATATATATATATATATATATATATAGAGAGAGAGAGAGAGAGATTAATGGGTATCCTTATCATAGGAGGGGATTTCCTCCTTGACGCCTCTAAAATCACATGATTGAGCGACATTGTGGATGATCCGTTCCGTTGAACTTGATCTACATATTCTAAAACCCCAACACACCAAGTTTGGGGTGAACCCGTCATCGTTTGACCCTTCATCCACTCGTATCAATTTTAACGGTTTTGAATGAATAGAACTTTTCACATGGCTCGATGGAGGGTGAAACGACGACGGATTCACCCCAAACTTGGTGTGTTGGGGTTTTAGAATATGTAGAT
>BQKN01064383.1:42905-90787 GCA_022839385.1 Asparagus kiusianus | reverse complement strand
ATATATATATATATATATATATATATATATATATATATATATCCCTTGGATTCAAAATTCAAACATCTGCATTTTATTAACATTTCTAATCTAATAAATTCAACTAGTTTATGACAAGGTGAATTTAGGCAGGACACTTCATGTGTGCACAAGTGCTCCATTTGAACTCATACATAAACAGTAAGATGATCTTTGAATTCTTCCTCAAGGGCTTTGTACAAGTTCCTTGAATATGATGCTCTAGCTTGATGTAATATAGGAACATCAATAAATATAACCAGTTTAGTCTGTTTTGATTTCGAATCTTCATATAGCTCCTAACGAAATCAATACAATGACCTCTCATATATTGAAAAGTTTTGCAATTAGCAAATTTCTTTTAAAGAACATCTTAAAGTGTTTGTTTATAATCACCCTTTTTTGTGTTGTCATTGTAGCATAATATGAGCTCCAATGATACACCAAAACCCTCTTTTCTTGAAACTCAAATAAGTTTTCTAACCATTTATTTTTTATAAGATCATATTTATCAATCATCTTTTTCCATTGAGAAAGAAATTTTTTTAGGATCAGTGTTCATATATGCATCTTTTAATTTCTTTCTTGAACCAGAGCTTAGAATTACACACGAGAAAGATTCTTTGCAACAATTATAAAAATATGCCATGAAAAGAGAAAGGCATGTATCTGGTAATCATATCTCATTTGTTGCTTTCTTGCAAAAGATTAATATATAATTTTAGTTTTTGGTTGTCGACTGGATATTGCAACCTTATATGTATTAAATAGTCAAACAAATGAATATATTGTTGAGGCCAGCACAAAATACAATAGATAGTTTGTGATGATTTATGCAATAAGTGGAGCAAATGGCATGTTATACTTACTGGTTTTGAAAATAATGTTAAAAGAAATAACATCAGCAAAATATATTTGTGAGTTGCTCCTTATTATCCACTTATACATCATAAAAGAATGAGGGATCTTCTTATTGTTTTACAATTAAGAAAGTTTAAAAGAAATTGTGCACCTTCTTTCCCAAAATCTCTCATTCGTATACTCCGTAGGTGATCGTTTCAAGTCCATTGAAAAAAAATTAATATTTTCAATGACTCAAGATTCTTCTATAAAATAAGCATACACTTTGGTGGGTATTAGGCCAATATTATTCATGGACACTGATAGTTCAACAAAACTTTATATTGTGAGCTAAGGATGTGAGTCTTATTACGACTTGTCAATGGATGGTTATGCTCAAGAACAACCTTACTTACAAGCCATATCCCATCATGATCGACTTTAAATCTAATCCGTGCTAGAAAATTTGTTCTTTTAGTTGGTTGTGGTTTCTTTATACATAGATGACCTTTGTGAATTTCTTTATTGCATACTAGAAGTCGATTATGAATAGTTTTTTTGATTATTTTTGTTAGACCTTGCTTTTGAATACTAAAACCCTTGTTCTTTGCGTACTAATTATAAAGTTCATAAGATTTCTAACTAGATTTTGCACCATCTTCTGGCTCTGACTTTGAAGTGCTATTATTCAATAAAAATTCTGCAACCAATTCATTTACTATGAAGTTTTTACCTCAAATTTCGAGCTATCATCTTCCTTCGAAATTAGTAGCTACTTCAACTGCATTAGCAACTTCATTTGATGGATTCATTTATGAAAATTAAATTATTAAACTAACGATTAGTGAGTTACTTCGTATATGTGAATATGCAATTACATATCTTTATGATCTACGAGAAAATAGAATCATATACATTGTTAAAAAGTTGTGTGAAACTAAGATAAAGCCTTGTGAACTTAATGGAAAGTGAGATTAAAAGGTTCAATGATCATATTCATCAATGATGTGTCCAAGAAAGAACCATAGTTTGTCTCTGTCATTGCCATGGTTTTTCGATCTTTTTATTTTGGTTGGATACAATAGCAAAAGATTTATGCATCTTTTTTTCCTAAAGTTAATATTTAAATGGAATGACTATTCATATGCTCTCCTATGTAAGATTTTAATGAATTGAATTATATTAATTACCATTAAGAGGAAAATTTAAATAATCACATAATTATTGGGATTCTATGAAATTAGCAACTTGGACTAGGAAAAGAGGGATACACCGCATGGAGTTGGAGCCTTGCATAGAAAAATTGATTGGTTTTGTGAGGAGTTGGACTCATGCTTGCCAACTCATTGCAAAGACAAGAGGTGTCATCATTTTTAAATAAATAAATAAATATACACACGTATAGAGAGAGAGAGAGAGAGAGAGATGAGTATCTTTGGTACCAAGGACAAATTTGGTCCATATCCATTTTCCTCATATAAATGTGTGTATTTATACATGTATGTTTGTAGATATATACGAATACATGATGTTTTCGATGGTAGTGAGCTGGAGGCTCATTTGCTAATTGAGCTACCACGCGATAAAGGTTCAATTGCGAGTTCTATTGTGGGTTTCACCACTTGTCTATATCTTGGTAGCTCATTTAGCAAAATGATCATATCATACTCATTTCCATCTACATACATATATTTGTATGCGTGTGCCCTATCTTTTACAAATTTTTCGTGCCGTGTAAATGTATCATTTTGGTGCAACATAGATTGAAATTATTTATGGGCTAAATACTATCAACAACCAGGCTGAGCAAGCTACCAACCGAACCGATCAAATCGACTGAACCATCTGATTTTGGACAGTTTGGTTCAATTATGGGAGTAAGCTTGATTGGAATTGAGTTCAGCTTTCTCAAGTAGGTGTATAGCAGTATCAACCGCCTATCAGAAAGCTTTAAACTCAGCGAATGACTACCTCCAAAAGCACTGCCTCTTTGATGGCTAGCGAAAAAAACGCGTCTCGTCAGACTTCAAACTCTATGCGGCCCACTGTTGCACCATGTGAATATACATTAGAAAGGATCTCGAACTAAATTTGTTATTATGTATATTGTGGGTTCGCCATTGCACCCATTAGATTCGTTCACCTTCTCCCTTTATAGGCTTCTCTATGAAACCCAAAGAAGCCAAGCCATTATCATGGCTCCACTTTTTAACCATCTTTCACTTTTGTTCTTCTTTAACTGTTAATTCTTTTTGTATATTATCTTCATGTAATTGCAACAATGAGAGAGCTAGTTTATGGTTTCCAACTATCATTTCTTGTTTCTTTCTACTGGGAATGTAGCAAGGATGAGAATCGATTGAATAGAACCAAGTTATTTCGGTTTGGTTCTATCTATAAGTCAATTCAGTTTCGATTTGCTTGAAAATGGTGTTTCAATTTGCTTGAAAAATAAAATTGGGCAAACACTGTCTGGACAAGTGTAGCACCAAAAATTTTGCGGCCTGCTGTGATTTTGGTGTGAAAATGCATTTATGTGTTTTGAGTGGGTGGGTTGGGAGGAGTGTTACTAAGGAAGTATCTTCGATTCAATCGAAGGATGCACCTTCAAAGCTATGTTATACACAATCAATTTACTTGATCCACTATGTTCACTTCGATCTATATGTTGTGGATGGTATATAAATAAAAAAGTAGGCATATTGGATTATAGTTATTCATGAATCAAGTGATTGTAAAAGTAACAGTTTTTTATGACGATACAACCAAAGAGATAGTGAAAAATATATGTTAGAAGTATTGAAACGTCATGAGTTTTGTTTTGTAGATATCTTGAGACATTTAGGCCATGATGAAGAGTGCGAATCATCCATTAGAATAATCTAATCCATGAATCAAAAAGTGCAACTTTAGATTGAATATAAGGTGACACCTTAGGATCCTTTTTCATATGGACACATGCACACACTTACTGCATGCATGCGCACGAGCATGTGCGCAGATCTCCACCCATGTCCATGCCCATGCCCATGCCCACACAGACACACACCCACTCATACATGCGCCCACCACCCACTCGGGCATGTCCTTGTGCACACAGATGCGTTTGTGTTTGTGAGTGTGGTGTGTGCAATGTTGAAAAAAGCAGGGACAATTGCCACTAAGCGCACAAAAAGCGAAAGCGGCACCTTGCCGCTTCGGTCAGGCCTAAAACCGGTCGCAGAGCGCTTTCGAGCCGAAAATGACCTAAAATCAGTCCAAAGCAACCTAATTGCGGCCGCAAGCAATTTAAAGAAGCCAAAAGCAGCCCAAGTTGGTCTAAAGCAACCATAAGCAGTACAAGCACTAGTGTTAGCGGTTGGTGCTTAACATAGTTTTCATTTACATGGTTTTTTCTCCTTTTTCCTAAATGGATTCTACTTGAAATTTTGATGAAACTTAGATCAATATAATAATAATTGTATTTAATAGGTATGTTTTCTTTCCTTTTATAATTTACATTAAGCCATAAATTTTAAAGGATTCTACTTGAAATTTTGATGAAACTTAGATCAATATAATAATAATTGTATTTGATAGGTATGTTTTCTTTCCTTTTATAATTTACATTAAGCCATAAATTTTTTGACTATGTGATGTGCATATCAAACTATTTGTGAACTTTATCAATTTAAAATGTGTATATTATATAACAACATTTCATTAATCCAAGTATTATTATATGTCTATTTCATGCGTAAGGATATATATAAATAATCACATATGCATTTGTAGATTTTTCCTGTCCATTTTTCGCTTGATTTATAATTTTCTTTTTTTTCCTATTTTTCTTATTTTTGGAACTTTTGTCCTTATTTAAAATTAAATGAAATTAAAAAAAAATTGACTTTGTGCTTTTTCCCACTTAAGCCATAAAAAGCCCAAGTGGCACGTTGCTACTTCCCTCCGCTTTCTGATTTCCATAACCTTGGGTGTGTGTAATGTGTGTCGCGCATATATGTATATGTGGATATGCTTGGTACCAAGCACAAATTTAGTGTTTCGAGTGAGGTGACTCATTCTCATCAACTCATTTGAATGATCCCCACTTGAAAATAACCACCCTGAATTATCCAACTCATATCACCCATTTGAATGTGGTCCCCCTTTAAGTAAGTGGATAGGAATGAGCCGCTTGACTACCAAGCACCAAGTTTGTGATGTTACCAAGCGTACCCTGTGTGTAGACACATATTATGTTTATCAGGGATAATTTGTGAATTCAAGCAAACAGGTGCTGACAAGGTTGACCTATGATACTTTTTGGTATTTGGTAGGGATACTTTAAGTTACAACATATGGATGGATTCATGCAGACTATCAAGCACCAAGTTTGTGATGTTACCAAGCATACCCTGTGTGTAGACACATATTATGTTTATCAGGGATAATTTGTGAATTCAAGTAATAGGTGCTGACAAGGTTGACCTATGATACTTTTTGGTATTTGGTAGGGATACTTTAAGTTACGACATATGGATGGATCGATGCAGCTGATCCTAAAATTATAAGTTTGGGATTAAGGCTCTTGTCTCTTTTTTTTTCCTTTTTTTTTTGTGATATCTGTGGTACAGCCGTTGACAGTTGGATTTCCTTTTTCCCCCTGAATGCAATGGCACTGTGATCTTTTTCCCAGTTTTGTACTTTGTTTCCTTTTTTTTTCTCATTCAACTTTGCAGATAAGTTATGCTTGTCTCATTATCCAACCATTTTTATCTTATAGGAGGATCCTTTGTCGAACATTGATATTGACAATTCAACTATTTGGACAGGCAACTGGTCTCAGCTTTGTCCAACATGCAAGGTGATTTTATTATATTCCTAAAAGTAATAAAATGTACAAATTGGTTTTGGATGATAATGGGACTGTTCTTGTTTCCTTCATTAACAAAGCCCATTGCCTACGGTACACACAGTGGGTGATTATGTTTGCCATTTTACTTTGGTTTGCTTTGTTATATAAATGCAGCTTATTCAATGAAATTCTTATTGCTCCTGGATTTTCTCTGTAGATTATCCGTCCTGTACGCTCGAAACATTGCCCTACCTGTAAGCACTGTGTGGAACAGTTTGACCATCACTGTCCCTGGATATCTAATTGTGTTGGGAAGGTGAGTAAGTTATTATGTCACTAAAATAAAAAGCATTGATGCTACTAATGGACATGCATATAATTTCAGTTTGGATCATCACCATGTGGTTTAATAGTGATCTAAAACTCAGTTGCTTTTCCTACCACTGCAGAAAAACAAATGGGATTTTTTCATCTTTGTTTGCTTGGGAACCTTGACAGCATTTATTGGAGCTAGTATTACCATCCATAGTATGTACTTCCAACCTGGATAAGGTCTGCCTGTTTTATATCTGTGATCACATATTTATGATGATTGACTCTTTATGCAAGGATACAGGAATGTGGACAGCATCACCATTGCTATCCTCTTCTGGGTCATGGATTCACCAAATGATATCTGAACATCCTGGGGCTGTTGCATTTCTCGTTATGGACAGTATCCTGCTAAATGGACTTATAGTATTGACAGTAGCACAAGCATCACAGGTAGTGCTCAAGTATAACTCGTTTGTTCTTTAGGCGTTTCTAACATAATATATTGATTAGATCAAACTTGAAATTTGGTATAGAATCATCAGTTTGGGTTATTTTTCTTCAATGTTTTAAAAAGCTCCTGCCTAGGCCCAGATGTTACCTAGGCTACCCACTCAGGTCTTGGGAGCGTCTAGGCCTAGGCAGTACCTTATGCAGGCTGCACAGCTTAGGTCTTGGTCATGATTTCCTCCGTTGTCTCCTCCATCGTCCTCCAACCTCCAAACTTCTTCGGCCTCCTCCACTAACTACGAACACCTCCTGCAACCCCAGCCTTCAGCAAACCTCCTCCACCACCCTTAAATAAAAAATAAAAAAAGGAAATCCTCATGCAGAAGAGAAACAAATTAGAGTCGAAGATAAAAAGTTTAGCCGATTACGCCATTTATTAGACTATTTGTGTTTTCCTTTTGCTAATATTTTGGACATCATGCTTCTGAAATTGGGATATTTGTGTCGTTGACATTGACTTATTGTGTTGGTATTTCTTAGTATTTACTGTTTAATCTATTTATGCAAGATTGATGAATCTATGATTGTTACCTATTTATTTATTTATTTGCAATTTTCTATGGATTTAATGCACTTATTATCAATTATTGTAATTTAAAATAAAAAAATGGAAACTGCATAGGCACCTAGGCTCTAGGCGCCAGTCTGGCGCCTAGGCCGATCAGCACTTTTCGTAACCTTGTCTTTCTTCAACGGAATAATATATTTACCATGAAGCCTGATTAACAGATCAAAGTAACTCCTGCAGATATGGCCATTATGTTTTGAAATACAATACAAATAATTTATAGAACAATTTCACTCCCATCATTTTAAACTATTTCTTGAAAAAACTCATACCAATTATTTATTTCATGGCCTATGTACTTGTTCACTATCCTTGGTTCTGCTAGGTCTGAGAAATGTTTTAAGAAAAATAAGAGCTCAGTCCTTTTTTTAGGCCTGCCACCTGCACATATAGCTTTCAACCAACTTATTTCAAAATAATCTAAGTGGAGCTTAGTATATAACTAAAATTTTAATTTCTTCTGTGTTGAAGAACATCTATAGAACAATATGACGAGGTACATGATTGTGATTATAAATCTAAAATTTCAAATTGCTGTGACTGCCTTCCTTAAATGTTATGATGGATGTACGGATGCACACTAAGAGAGGATACAAAATGAGTGCATTCTTAGGAAGTTAGAGTTTCTCCGATTTAGGATAGGCCCAAGTCCCTACTTACCCTCCACACTTAGATTTGCCCCTTACTATTATTTTTAGTGCTTACATGACCAAGAACCATTGAAATCGTTCTTTGCTTGCCTCCCGAACTATTTTGGTCCCACATTGCCCCCTAAATTATCACTTCTCATAATTTTATTGAACACACCCGCATAATAAATTAGAGGTGGTAACTAGGTAAGTGTAGTTGATAGTCTAGGGGTAAGTGGGGACAAATTTATAGTTTAGGGGGTAAGGTGGTTCTGAAAATCGTTCAGGGGGTAAGCACGAACTTAATTTCATACTTAGGGAGAAAAATGAGGGGAAAAAATTAGTTTCAATAGTTTGGGGGGGGGGGGGGGCGAATGGGGGGGAGGGAGCCTTTAGGATAAAATGAGAAGGAATTGATTGAGATGGTTTGATCCTGTGCAGCGAAAGCCACTAATTCCAATTAAGAGAAGTCATACAATTATAATTAATGGAGTAAAGAGGTTTAGAGGTAACACAATAGAACTCGGTCAGAAGCAACTAAGGACATGATATTAGTTAATGGAGGTATCGCAAAACTAAATGGAAAAAATAGGATTCAGATACCCGACCCCAAAAGTTCAGAATAAAGGCTTTCTTGTTGTTATTATTGCTACACGACATTCTTCCATATAGGCCGATGGTATTATCACAGAGTGGATTGTCGGGCTGAATATTCGTAAAAGAACTAGAATATGGATCCAGTATGTTGACTAACCATATTTTTGTTCTACACGCTTCACGATGGAATCTCCTAGTCCAAGACCACGGAAAAGACAGGTGCTGAATGAGAGTGTTCTAGGGAATAAAACTGTATTCAGCCCTGGGAGCGATGTAATCCGAAGGAGCCTAATGAAGCACTTACTGCTGTGTACTTAAGTTACTTAAACACTAAATAGCAAGTTCCCTTCGCAGGAATTATGTGCATACTGGTTGTCATAACTTATAAGTGACATCTTGCAGTAGTTTATACAGTCTGATTTCTTAGCTGACACATTTTTCTATGACATGCAGATAGCAAGAAATGCTTTTTCCATAAAAAAAAAATCGTAGCTGACATGTTTTTCAATGATATGCAGATAGCAAGAAATATCACCACGAATGAGCTTGCTAATGCTGTTCGATATTCATACCTTAGAGGGCCAGAAGGGCGCTTTCGTAATCCATATAATCATGGGTGCCAAAAGAACTGTACTGACTTTTTGATCCGTGGGTATAGCAACGACGATGAAATTGCTTGGCCTTCTCTACAGCAGGCCACGCCATGACACTCCTTATCATGAGGTTCTTCACTCAAGGAAGACGTTGTATATTAAGTGAAGTAAGCGTTGCAGTCTTTTCTGCCAGTTAAATTGGGCATGCATTTATTTACGCCACACAACCAGCAAGGCTGGGATCATTTGCATTCTTTGGGGACTACATTTGGTGCAATTTTTGTTAAGTGTTTATGTATAGGTTGAAGATCTATACTGTAGCCATGTTATCTGTACAGGGGAAAAGGGATTCAGAATAATCATTGGTTTTTCCATGACATTTGGCCATCTTGTAGGCGTACGGATGTCTATTTTCTATTGTTTTGTATATTTTCTGCCCCCTTGTGTATGGTTATAATTGCTGCCTAAACCTTACACTATAATATGTTTTGACGGTATACCTCTATACCATACCTCGACTGATAGGGTTGCATCAATTTTATCCCGAATTAAAGTTGACATCGTGGGGAACTAGCCTGCAAGCTGCGTTTGCTAAAAGTTTTATTTGACGTGATGTGGGGATTTTTTTTCCATCGTGTTTGGTAGGAAATTTTGCAGAGATAAAGATGGCAGCAACTAGGAGCATTTAAATTATTTAACACAAGCTCGTGCTTTGAGTTCTGATCATCTCAACCCTTATGGCACCACAGATTATTGACATGACCATATATCATTCAACGAGCTATATTATTCAACCAGTTATCTTGTTCAACACCCATCCTTGCAATGAGCTTTATTAGGAAAATGAGAGCTTTACAACAGTCGTGATTGCCAATTCTGCCCAAGTTCCGAATCTCTAAATACTACAATCTCTAGTGTTCAAAAAAAAAGTTAAATATAACAGTATTACTCTGATCTCCTTATCCAAATCCAGCTCCCTTGACAATAAAAGTTACTAATTTTTCAATACTGCAATCTCTAGTTTTCTGACAAGCTCCATAACAGTATTACTCTGATATCCTTATCCAATCTAGCTCGCTTGAGAATGAGTCTAGCTCCCTGGGACAGTAAGACAACAAACCAAAACCAGCAAATTCAGATCCCAACTTGAAACGTTTATCTGACACTCTTCTTATGCTTCAATAATCAAAAGCAGACAGGATGAAGTGGAAGCTAGACGCTCCGTTGGATGCCACTGGGCCAGGTTTGATTCTTGACAGGCTCTAGGATAGCTTCAACCTCATGCAGAATTTGCTCATCATGCCCTGTGTTTGATAGTTCTAAAGCAGCAGCAACATTCTCCTCAACCTGCACAAGACTCAGAATTTTTTAGGTAAAATAAATTGTGAGTAACAAAACAGCACATGATACAAGGACTGCAGTACCAGTTAACAGCTGTGTTTGGGATGCACGTTAGGTATACTGTACATGTATATACGAGTCTGGATGTTCAATGAATGATATAAGGATGTATTGGAACCATCAACTTGATATTTAGATAGAAAGCTACAGCACAAACTGATTCATGTCCATTTTTCATGTAACGGTAGTCATACCTTAATAAGATAAATGAGGTAGCACTAATATCTATCACTTAGCTGCATAACTATGGTCAGAAGAAAGCACTGAGATGAATTTTCTACTTCCAATTGAAAGATCAGAAATAATAATAATAATAATTTGTTCATTCTTGTTCTTTTTTTCATTATGTTGATTCTTGACCTATGAATAAATGTAAGTAGCTATGACAACTCTGACAAATTAAAGTGCTATTCTAACCACAATACTGCGACAGGTACACGTTGCATGCATTTTAGCCATCACTAGCCAGAAAAGTCAAATAACTCGGGAGGACTACTACTCCAGTTTCAATGTTCATTGCAATCAATACTGCTCCCTAAGAACCCAGTTCATATGTTCAAATGCACAAAGGGTGTAATATACTATTGTAACGCAGCAAACATATGACTTCATGCAACAATATGTATAATGTTGAACAGGTAAGAAATTAGACCTGACTTTAAGATGCCTGATAGATGGACAATTACGCTGTTGTTATATAACTAGACATAGAATTATAAAATTTACAGAGAATTGAAAGGAAGAAAGATGAGGTACTATACTAAGGGTTTGTTTGGCTGTTTTCCAAAAATAATGGAAAACCAATTCCACCTAAAATAGCCATTTCCACGGGTTTCCATCTTTTTCTTGGAAAAGTGATTTTTTATTTTTGTTTGGTTCACCTTGAAATCAAAGAAAAGAAATAGGATTCCAAACATTCCATAGCTGGTGTCACAATTACAAATAGAAAATGAGGTACAAACAAGATAACAGTGAAATTGAAGTCTAAACAGCTTCATTTTCACATCTCGGAGAAGATCCCCCCACTTTGATCCACAACTACTTTAAACCCTTCACAATTTAGGCAAACCACCACCATATCACAATATATTATAGATAACAGCAAAGATCGCAGCTTTTTGACAAAATCGACATGAACCAGGCTACTAGAGCATTTTTTAGGGTTTCTGGAAAAAGAGAGCAAAAATGAGAAAGATGAGATGGTTATGGGGAGATGAGAATAACTCCATGAATTAATTTGCACAAAAAATGACCCTACCAACCTCCATAACATTTAAGGACAAATTTTAAAAACAAACCTGTTTTGAAATTTATTCCCAAAAACAGACATGTTTCCAACTTAATTTCAAAAATCGACCCAGTTGACTGAAACTGGGTCGGTTTTTGAAATTAAGTTGGAAACGGGTCTTTTTTAGGGAATAAATTTCAAAACCGGTCTGTTTTGAAAAAAAAAGTTCACAAACTTCACAGGAGTTGAACTCCGGTGAAAAAAAGGTCTTTTTTGGGGAATAAATTTCAAAACCGGTCTGTTTTGAAAAAAAAAAGTTCACAAACTTCATAGGAGTTGAACTCCGGTGAAGTTTTGTCTCATAACAAAACTTCATGGGAGTTGAACTCCCGTGAAGTTTGTGAATTTTTTTTTAAAAACCGACCCAGTTTCAGTCAACTGGGTCGGTTTTTGAAATTAAGTTGGAAACAGGTCTTTTTTGGGGAATAAATTTCAAAACCGGTCTGTTTTGAAAATTCCTCCTAACATTTAATGCCCATCATCATTTCCCCAATTCCACGAAAAAAAACTCGGAATTAGGTTTCCGAGTTTTGCTGATGTCATCACTGTTTGGAGAAAAATTTCCCAAAATTTTTGCAAGAGCTAACCAGGATTCTGGGAAACCAAATGGGGGAATCGATTTCCACGGTGGGGCGAAAACCTTCCAAAATTTCACCCCCAACCAAACACGTCCTTAACAGAAACCGTAAGATAGGTGAACCGTAAGGGTAAATGATCATTATTAGAAAAATCTAGTAAGCGTCTGTAATGGAATTTATATCAAGGGAATACAAGTGAGTTTTTCATGCTCTAGGACAGTCAAGCTGAGCACCAACTGGACAGTTTTGCCGCATGCTGATAACTCAAAAGGGAACAATCATATTAGGCACATCAGATCATGAACCATCAGTAGGTGAGGTTTGACATGGTAAGCATCTATGCATGCTGGCAGCATCTTTAATAAACAAATAAAACCCCAAGGGAAGAATCTAACTACTGTTGTAATGTGATAGAATTATATGTGATCGTCAAGTAAATTGATAAATGACAAACTATCGAGCCCAAGCTCAAAAATGGCTTGCCATACCACGAAACTTTTATTCTGCATGTAAGAGGTCCTCTAAACTCTTTCTTTCCCTTAACTATGACTTTCTATAACTAGCCACAGAAGGATTAATAATGAGTTTGATAACAAAGCCACTTGGCCTACCATGACTATTTCAATATCTCATCCATTTCTCATGCCCGTGGAAACGATCTCATATCCAGTGCCTTTGGCAAAGAGTTCTTAGGAATGATAATTAAAATTAGCATGAACGCCAAGGAAGTGAACCAATTAATTACTCTAAGACTGTTAGAGAAATCTCTGAAATTTGCTCATAAAAAAGTATCAACTTTGGTGACCAGCAAAGATTCATATATGCATTGAAACAAGACAAACATGGCATGTGGATTACCTCTAGACACTTGATTTAATTACCTCTAGAAACTTCACATTTGATCATAAAACATTTAATTTTTAAAACAAATTACCTCTAGACACTTCACATTTGGACAATTTTAAGGCATTTCCTGGAAACTCCAATGAAACTCTTAGTAGTAAACTAAGAATAACAGTCTCATTGCAATTTTGGTGCAAGCGTATGCAAGACACTGATACTACAATCTTTTAGACCACTAAGGTTACTTATCTGAAGTCGGTCCCAATTTCATTACTTGTTACTAATTATATTTGTGACTAAGTACATATTTATGTCTGTGTATCTGATTTTTAGAAGTTTTCTATATCAGCCATTTTACAACAATTCGACAATTTTTAAAACCGCCCCAAAAAATATAATAATAATAATAATAAATAAAATAAAATAAAATAAATAAATAAAGGACAAAATTTCAAAACCGACCTTTTTGCAAAAATATTTTTAAAAAACGACCTGTTTCAACAATATTTGTCAAAACCGACCTAGTTTCAGCCATTGAGCTGAAACTGGGTCGGTTTTGACGAAAGAAGTTTCCAAACTTCACGGGACTTAAAGTCCTGTGAAGTTTAGCAGCCATTTAATTAAGCTGCTAAACTTCACGAGACTTCAAGTCCCATGAAGTATGTTTCAGGCTCATTTTCCAGAAAAACTACTCTCTGGAAAAAGCGGCCTGCAACTCCCCGGGACTTCAAGTCCTGTGGAGTTTCACTCTGCCTATATAAGGCAGACACGATCACTCCTGTGACCCACGCCCTCATATCCCACGCAACCCTATAGGCAGACACGATCACTCCTGTGACCCACGCCCTCATATCCCACGCAACCCCTCTCCTGAACCAGACACCCCTAACCCAAACCCTAGCTGCTTTCCTGAACCCGACGCCCCTTACCCCTACCCCTTATCGGCGCCTCCACCACCGACGCTAACACTAGCCCTACCACCAGCCCCACCGGTCATCACAGCTAGAGTTCACCGAAAATTAAGGCATCGTCAATATTAAGGTAAAATCTTTAAAAAAATTTAATCCTAATTTTTTGTATATTCTCACAATTTCTTGGTGATTACTTGTAAAAATTAGATTTTGAAATAAATTTGGAATTATTTATGAATTTTGTGAAGAAAACTTAAATAATATTGTGTATGAAGTTAGAGGGGAAATTATCGAAATTTTTAACCGTGAAGTTACTACAAATGTTTGACATTTGGTTAAAATTATAGGTTTCTAAAATCGATCTAAGAGATTTAATGGTAAGTAACATTTTTTAAAGTTTTTCATGTAATATTGATATTGAATTTTTTACTCTTCAAAGGTAACGATGAACGATCGAATCGTAATTCTTTGTTCATATGATGGGAAAATTAACTATCTCGGAAATAATATGTCCGTTTATGAAGGAGGTGTGACGAAACCGTTGTTTATATCAAAATCGTGTACTTTCAATGAATTGGTTAATGACTTACACAAACTTATATTAACAAACTCACGTGAGTATCACCTTAATGTTATTTGTAATTATTCTGTTGGGGGAAACAGAATAATCGGTATTCAAATCTCAAGTGACTATGATATGGGTCTCATTAGAGTATTACACAACGAGAAGCGTTCGGTAAAATTATTTATTAAAAAACATCAGAAAATTTTGGGCAAATCGGTGAATCACGATGGAATGTATTCCCGCATGTTGGAGGACCTTAAAGTTGACTCTGTCAGTTTTTTATCTCCGCAACAAGATGAAGGTTGGACACTGTCACAATATTTGAGTAGTCCTTCGTTTGTGGGCACTTTAAATGCATTCGATAACACGGCCCATCAAGATAATAATGCAAGTGTCGAATCCAAGGATGGTGATGAAGAGGATAGCTTACAAATTAATAGCATGACGTGTTTGATAGATCGTGATGAAAGGGACAACCAATAAATTGACGGATGTTATACTAACAATGAGTATGTCGTATTAGAGGATCTACCACCCGATGAACTTCATAGAGAAGAATGAATTGATAACTCCACGATGAAAAGTATTTCTATCGGCAATAATATCGTGTTGATGATACACAAAGCGAGGAATTCTCATTCAAAAAGGGAATCTATTTGAAAGCAATGAGAAATTATTCATGCGCTTCGTTTGTGGGTCATCCAAAAAATATCAAGTTTAGGCCAACAAAAAACAATGCAACAAGCTATAATGTGGTTTGTTTTTACCGTAAAGATGACGAAGAAGATGATAATGATGGGCATCACGACGACAATATGAAATATCCTTGGAAGCTTAATCCACGCTTGGATGTAAGAGTAGGCGGGCAATTTAAGATCACACACTACAACGGACTCTACATATGTAGCAATCCTCGATTAGAGATAAATCATAAACACGCGTCTGCCTCTTTCATATATCGATTGATTATGCCTAATCTAAGGGAGGATCTTGATATAAGATCAAAGGATATTCGTCTTTTAGTGCATAAAGCGATCAACTTTGATGTATCATATAACAAGTGCTAAAATGCTAGGAGGAATGTGATAATAAAAATATTCGACGGTTGGGACAAACCTTATAAAATCTTACCACATTATCTCGAAGCACTCAAAAGAGAAAATACGGGGACAGTCTATGAAGTATCATCAGACCATATTGATAGCGGAGAACAACGATTCAGATGTGTATTTTGGGCATTTGGGCCTTGTATTGAAGGTTTCGGATATTGTCGTCCTCTTCTTAGCATTGTTAGCACCAACTTGTACGATAAGTACAAAGGCGTATTGCTTGTTGCAACCGGAGTTGACGCAGATGACAGATTATTTCCTTTGACATTTGCAGTGGTTGATGTTGAAAACACAAAAAACTGGGCGTGATTTTTTGCATGCATTAATATCATATTCCTAGTGTGGAGGTGCGATCGATTACATTCATATCTGATAAGATAAAAAGAATTCTAATTAACACTCCAACAACATTTCTCGTCACCCCGTCAACATCGTTATTGCTTGCAACATATTAGGGACAATTTCAAGAAGCATGAAAACAGACAAGTTCAAGATTTTCTTTAGCAAGCCGGTTGTGCAACTGAAAAATTAGTTTATGATCAAATACGAGAGAGGATTAAGTTTATTTCACGAGCTACACATGAATGGATCGAAACTAGTTTGGGTCCACACAATATTAATAAGTGGACTTTATGTGAAGATGACGGGAAACGGTTCTGCATGATGATTACGAATGTTTCTGAGAGTTTTAATGGTGTGCTTAGGGGAGCACGTGGTATGCCAATATAATCACTAGTTGCTAAAACATTTTACAGACTTAATAAATTCTCTCTCCAACGTCGCACACTTGGTGCAAATATCTTCTCAGAGCTCACGCTGAAGGTTGAAGACATTAACGGATCGGGTTGTGCAAGCTCAATTATTTTGTATCGTAAGATACAATTTTAATCAATGGGAGGTCATTGAGGGGATATCACATAGAAAAAGTCGCTCTTACAAAGTCAATATGCTAGTGGATCACACGTGTACGTGCACTTACAATGTACCGTAACTACAATGGATTCCTTGTTCACATGTTGTCGCGGCTTATCTGATCTACAAGATGGTGCGAGGATTTTACATTATGAATTCGTCACAAATTGGTATTCAACTTACAACTATCAACAAATGTACAAAGAATGTTTTTGTTCACCATATGATAGTCAACATTTGATACAAGACGGGCCACGGATATTACCTCCTTTGTATAAAAGATCAGTTGGGCGCCCTCGTTCCGTACGAATTATAAATAGTATGGATGACGATCGAGAAAGAAATAAGAGGAAAAATAAGTGTAGTAGATGCGATCAACCGAGCCACAACAAAAATAGATGTCTAACTATGATTAGGCGTTGATTTCTAATTTTAATGTTTGTTCTCATGTGACAATCATATTTGTAATGTATAACCTTCTAATAGTAATCATTGTTCCCATGTGACATTCATTTATTGTAATATGTAACATTCTAATATTAATCCTCATTCTCATGTGACATTCGTTTGTTGTAATATGTGAAAACGACTAATATTAATCATTGTTCTCATGCGACATCCGTTGGTTGAATATGTGCAAACGAATATGATTAAGTCATTCAACAGAAATATCTAACACATTGTCTTTTAATATTTTAATCTCAGATACACGGATTATAGATCCGGAGCCGATACATGACGACGTTTTGTACCTTCAGACGAATCATTGTCCACACGATATTGGCTTGGGACAGGTAAAAAAAATTTCGTATATATATTCCTTATTTTTTGCGCTAATTTTAAATTTAAACAGTAATATACTTAATCAATTTTGTTAATGTGCAGCCCGTATGTGACATCACCATGGTCGATCATTCACAGAGTCATTCGGCTTGGGTCATTGAGGATGAGAGAGTACTAGAGTTGATAGCTCAAGTCGGGTTCCGAGAGTGTTCGGTAGTGAGATATATTAGGCTTGATTGGTCACTTATTAATGTACTGATTGAGAGATGGAGGCCGGAGACTAACACCTTTCACATGCATATAAGAGTGTACTATCACATTGCTGGACGTAGCCATCATACTTGGGCTCCGCATCGATGGCCCGACAGTTACAGACACTGATAACCATAATTGGGCTAAAGTATGTGATAGGCTTCTTGATCAGGTTCCCGACTTGAGGAGTGGTATGATAAAGCTATAGTGGCTTCGTACGACATTTCAAGGAGATATATCAGTTGATGCCACGGTTGAGACGCTTTAGTATTATGCTCATGCGTATGTATTACACATGATAGGGTACATGTTATTTTCTCATGCGAGCAAAAATCTTGTACATGTACGATGGCTGCCACTGCTAGAGGATTTTGGTGTATGCGACGCACTATCATGGGATAGTGCGGTATTAGCATACTTATATAAAGAACTAGGTAGTCTCCTTGATGCAGAATAAAGAATTCAAGTGATGCTGCACATTGATACAGATTTGGTCATAGGAACACATTCATATTGGACGATCTACTTTGCTTGTGCACCGCGACCTACAGTGTCGGTTTCCTTTGGCATACAGGTATAATTGTCCACACAATTTTATTCATATTGAATTTGTACTCATATATTCTTTATGCCAAATAGATATAACGCATGGTATGCTAAGTACAAATCAGCGACGCGACATATAGAGTTTTACCGAAATAAACTTGATGGTCTCTAACACCAACAGGTAAATATAAAACTCAATTCGTTATGAATATTATAGCTTTGTTGTTGATACTGATAAATGTTTTATCTTATTTCAGTTCAAGTGGAGCCCCTATTCACCGTGGGAGCTCGATATGTATACTCTTGCACCCATCTGTCGAGATAGTCCCGACTTGTGGAGAGCCAGAGTTCCATTGATATGTTGGGAGATTGTGGAGATGTATGTTCCCGACCGTATGCTACGATAATTTCTGCACTCTCAGCATGTGTCGGATCTTGTCGAGACGATCGATCATAGGCGACGACCTACATCGTATCGTACGAACTGAGCCGTATTCCGTGTGGCCTACATAAACAAGTGGATTCATAGGTAGGATTTCATACAGGATGAGAGAGATACAGGTGTTGACTATACCACGTATATGCGTTGGTATTAGGATATCACACGTAGATGGATCACACGTGACCCACAGCCATCAACTGGATACCTATCACGTCCACCGACAGATAGTTACATCCCTAGTGGGATGATCGAGAGAGATTATGTAAGTTTCCAAGCTAAATTAAAACGATAATTTTTTTATTAAGATATTATTTGCTAAATTGTGTATATATTTCTTAACTCGCAGATCAGTGCTTTTGATGACATTAAAACTGATATAAATGAGCACATGCTTGACATTCAGGATTCAACGACGTTAGGGGTCTTCAACAGGATCAAGCAGGGAATAGCAAGCGTGTTTCATAAGACTCATATCGATGAGTTTGCAGGCTGTGAGGACAGGTCTCGATCATTTGGATAAATGTACACGTGACGACATAACCACGTGACGATGAAGCCGGTACTTCGCATGCTGATGGAGCTGATACTTCTCAGCCTTATACAAAACCAGATACTCAGATCATCGAGGCTCATCAGCAGGAACGCAGGGGACGGGGAAGAGCAAAGGGAAGGAGAAGAGAGGGAGAGGAAAAAGAGGAGGAATTTTAGGTTGTATGTGATCTTATTTTGTTAAAATTTGTTACTTTTATGATTTTTCAAATGGTATACTTTTGTGGATCGATGATTGTTTATATATTTGATTTTCATGAGTATTGTTTGATTTGTGTTTGATTCGTGGCTGAATTTTAAGAATATTGTTATCATTCAGTATATATGTGGACAACTTATTTGATTCAGTAATATTGTTTGATTATTGTTTCATTCAGTATATATTATTTGATTCATGACGAAAATTTCATGTATATTGTTGTGAAATGTATTTAGGAAAACCGTTGCGTATATAAAAAACATGCACAACAGACTGTGTATATTTTTTTAAAACCTGCAGCTTCACGAGACTTGAAGTCCTGTGAAGTTGAAGGAGTCTGGAAATTCAGCTCAAACTTTACGGGACTTCAAGTCCCGTGAAGTTGTTATGAACTAAGAAACTTCACGGGACTTGAAGTCACATGAAGTTTAACAGCTTAGTTAAATGGTTGCTAAACTTCACGGGACTTTAAGTTTCGTGAAGTTTCATATTTTTTTGTCAAAACCGACCTAGTTTCAGCCTGACGACAGAAATTATCTCGGTTTTGACAAATATTGTTGAAACGGGTCGTTTTTGGGAAATAGTTTTGTAAATGGAACTGTTTTGAAAATTTATCCTAAATAAAAATTAAAAAAATTTCAACGTTTTGTATAGCATTAACAAGAAGTAGTAATTTTTGGAATCAAGGACTGATTTTTGTCAAGGCAAAATGGTACATGATGGATGGTTGTGCAACTTGATACCAGACTTGCCAGTTTCCGTCCACAGCACAAAACTTAAAAAAGAACATGAAGAGAAAGGTAGAGATTGGATAACCTACTCCTCTATACTTATAGGAGGATCCAAAAATTCATTATTCATGCAACAACAAATATCACTATAGCATTATTACTATAGCAATAAAACTGTAGCATAAAACAGAATACTGTAACATTTTTAAAATACTATAGCATTGCAAAAAACCGTAGCATTTAAAAAGAATTACTGTAGCAGAAATAAAAAAGGGGGTCGTGCTTTGCACGGGGTGCACACTAGTTTATAGGAAAGGGAAGACGTCTATCTTTAAGATTAGATAACTAGAGTTTTAAGGAGAACCTTAACCTCTCTCACCAAGAAGCAAAAGAATAATAAAAACTCGATACTTGGCCTATATTTCTCTATCCTCTTGTTACTTTTATACCATATAATGTGGAACGGAGGGGCTGATGAATAGGGTTCAGATGAACAGTATCCATAAATAGTAACTTTCTCTTTTTTAATTTTTTTGTAGTAATAAGACCAATAAAGAAAGATAAAAGGATAAATATGTTAGATCATATTTACTCAGAGCATCTAACCTTTGAACATAATGGAAAAGACAGGTTTCACACACGGAATCCTAATCAAAAAAACATGGCTTCACGCCAATAGAATCACTCCAAAATCATCTCTCAAACTCAATTTTTATTCATCAATTTTCTATCTCTAAAATAAAATATTACAATCCTTTTTATGGCAGTAAAATAAATCCTATTTCTAACTAATAGATTTAATAAAATCTAATAAAATAATAAAATGACAAATCTAACCAAATAACTTATCCAATCCCATCTCAAATATCTAAAAAGTATATCCTAAAAATCCTCACTAATTTAATTTGTTAGACATCCTACACCAAATCTCCCTCTCTTTAAATCCGACGTCCGCATCAAGAATACTAAGAGATCATTGGCTTCCGCGGTGTTATCACGAAGGTTCTTTGATCTTGCTTGGGCTTTGAATCTGGTGATAATTTGAGTTTATGAAGTAGATCAATTTTTCTTCTTTTTTTCTTCTTTTTTTGTTTTTTTTTTTTTTTTTGAGAGAGAGAAGATAGATCCTTCGGCTATGATATCAAATGATGCAGAACGGAAGTGATGATGAATAGTGTTCAAATGAGCACTACCCATAAACAGTAATTTTTTCTTTTGATTTTATTTATCTTTTTACAGTAATAAAAGACTAAATAAGGAAAGGTAAAAGATAAATCGGTTAGCCAGTTTTTTTTTTTTGCCCACAGCAGCTAACCTCTGAAAATAATGGAAAATGCTATATTCACACAAGAACGCCTAATCAAAAAATATGGCTTCACGTCAATGTAATCACTCAAAAATCATCTCTCAAACTCAAATTTTAGTCATCAATTTTCCATCTCTAAAAGACTTTTTATACTAGATTCAAGAGCCTCTTCCCATATGACAAGTATAAAGAAATTTTTCATTACCTAAATCTTCCAACCAAATTTCATTCTGTTCATATTACTGATGGTTTTTATCCTCCTAATTCTTGATGATGACATAGTTAATGTTACCTCATCTTTTATCTTTAAAAAAAATTCTTTATGCTTAAATTTCCTATTAGCTTATTGTTTATTAGTAAGCTTATGAAACATAATAACTACTAAGTAACATTGTTCTTTTCTTATTGTGATTTTTAGGGCCTCCAGACCGGGTCTAGGATTGGTTCAAGTTATGAGAGACGCATATACTACCCGAACGATAATGTGTCACCTTCTAGTTTTGCGGCAGACTCTTCTAATACCCATTACAGTGGCACCAACATCTAGGACATCTCTCCTTACAGAATCTTAGATCAGTATTGTCTATCGAGTCATCAGCGTCCTCCTTAGAATATGAGTCGTGTGAGTTAGGAAAGCATCATCATGTTCCCTATCCTAGTCAAGTCAATAGTTACAGTAGATGTGCCTTTAAACTAGTTTAGATGTTTGGGGTCCGTGTCGTTTTCCTTCCCTGAGTGAATTTCAGTATTTTTATTATCTTCGTGGATGATTTTTTGAGGATGACATGGTTGAATTTATGGACAGAAAGAACTCAATTTGCTAGTGTGATACAACTTTTTATAATGAAATAAAAACTTAGTTTTCTACTTCTATTCATGTGTTGCATGATAATGCTCTTGAATACATGAAAAGTAAAGTGCCCAAGTTTTTTGTTTCAAATGGTATTATTCACCAAACTTCATGTTCGTACACCTCACAATAAAATGGGATCGTCGTATGGAAACAAATACGCATTTTAGATGCCGCTAGGACTTTGATGATTTACAAGCATGTTCTTAAGTATGTATGGTTTGATGCTATTTTTTGTGCATCTCATTTGACTAACTATATGTCGTCTTCTATTTCTCATGTGAATATCCCTTTTTCATATCTTTATCCTGATAAACACATGTTTCTTGTAGTTCCTCGTATCTTTGGTTGTACTTGTTTAGTTCAGGATATGCATCCATGTTTGGATAAGTTGTCTCCTAGGTCAATCAAGTATCTTTGTATTCCAGAATATCAATGTTGATCTAGAATCTTGCAAATACATAACTTCAGTTGATGTTGCTTTCTTTTAGCCAGTCCTATATTTTTCTCTATATGATCGTCTTGTCCTATATTTTTACTAGTTTATCTTATCCTTGTCTTTAATTTCTATACCCAGGACTTATCAAGAATCAATTTCAGTTTCAACTTCAAAGCAGACTATTGATGAGATGGATGTTTTTGTTTCTCGAGGGACTTGGGACTTGGTACTTGCTCCCTCGGGATTCAATGTCGGTTGTCACTTGGTATTGACTGTTAAATATAAAATAAATAGTGTAGTAAATAGATATAAAGTCAGGCTTTTTGCTAAAAGTTGTACTCAAACATATAGGGTCGACTATTTTGAGACTTTCTCTCTAGTCGCTCGACTCAACTCCATACTTATTCTCTTCTCTATTAATATTAATTTGGAGTGGCTGATATTGTAGTTGGATATAAAGAATGTCTTTCTGTATAGATATCTTTAGGAGGTTTATATGGAGCAACTTTTGTGATTTGTTGCTCAAGGGGAAAGTGTTGTGGACAAGCTTAAGAAGGTGATATATGGGCTCGAGCAGAGTCCACGAATATGGTTTGACAAGTTCAACTGGGTTATAGATGGTATTGGATCTCAGAGGTGTCTTCGGATCATTTTGTATTCATTCATCACGCTACTTCTAAGAGAATTGCTTTGATTATGTAGGTTGATATTCTACTAACGGGCAGCGATGTGATTGGCTTAGAAAAAACCAAGGAGCATCCCAAGCACCAGTTTATAACTAAGAATATTGGTTGTGACCTAGATACTTCTAAGGATTGAAGTTGCCTATCGTAAACATTGGTTAATTCGCTCGCAAAGAAATTACGCGTTGGCTCTTTTGAAGAGATTGGTCCTTTGGATAGCAAGCTCTTGAGTTCCCTAATGAAGAAAGATTTAAATGTTTGGCAGAGAATGGTGAACTATTTGAGGATACCATACAGTACACTAGGCTGATTGGCAAGTTGATATATCTTACTGTCACTGGAACATTATTTTATTTAATAATAAAATGGCCTTGTATTTGGCTTAGATATATCTTTTGCCGAAGATGTTGTGATTCAATTCATGCATAAGCCTAGAGAGGTTCACTGGAGAGTCACACGGATTTTAGCTTACATCAAAAACTCTTTAGTAAAGTTTACTGTACAAAAAGCATGGACACATTCACATTTTGACCTCATCAGTTCAAGTTATGCAGTAGATAGAGAAGACATGAAGTTCATGACCAAATATTGTACATTTGTTGGAGACAATCTTATCACGTTGAGTAAAAAGTAAGATGTGATGCTATCTAGTGCAGAAGCTAAGTATCAAGCAATGACTCATGCTACATGTGAGATGATATGGTTGAAGATGATCGAAGGACTTGGTTTTCTTTGACCAGATTCCATGCTTAAGCATTCTGATAATCAGCCTACCATGTACATAGGAATGAATCCAATTTTTCATCAAAGGATTAGACATATTGAGGTTGCTTCATTTTATGCAGGATGATATAATGAGTTGATATGCACCCGTTTTATTCGTTCTTCAGAACAGTTGATTGATGTATTCACCAAGGCTTTATCTTCCAAGATTTTTCTCCTTTGTGTAACAAGCCAGGAATAATAGATATATATGTTTCAACTTGAGAGGGAGTGTTAAAAGTTAGTACGTATTCGGGCGTACACTAGTATTAGGTTACCTATCAGTGTCCATCTATCTCTCGTATATAATCTATTATATGCTCATGAATAATACTATTCAATTACACTCTTATTTATTAGCACTCCGATTAGAAGGTTATAGGTGGTAAAAAATGCATACCGTCAAATAAGATCATCACCATGTGCTCCGCTAGAGGCAATTTGGTCATTTCAACACAATCAATGAACTTCATGAACACCACAAGGGTCCACGAGTTGACTAAGGACGGGCAACCCCAAGTCCAAAGTTAAACAGGCTAAGATTTGGCTCACTTCGCCTATATTCAAGTATGGTCGCGGAACTAAGTAATGCGGACTTGATAACCTTGCCCAAGTCCTAGTCTCACATCGTAGTTACTCCCGCATAGCAATGTAACCTCGTTCCAACTTTTGCCTTACACAAGAGTTAAGCTCGCACTACAAGAAAGATCCGCAGTCTTCGCTAGACTAGCCTAGGAGATGAACCATACCAATGGTGACATGTCAGAAGTCACATCAACTGCAACAGTGCTGAAATCTAGAGCATTAAATGTTACAGATATGCTAAAGCACAGTAAGCTATGCTGCTGAGTTGGATTAGCTCCGTGATCGATCGCGAAGCTAATAAAACTGTTACCCGACCATATTGCATTAAATGAGCTCCGACGCTGTTGCATCGCTCGTTAACTTTGCTAACTCCGAGAAGATAAAGTGACTGCATAGCATCGTGCTGTATTAAATGCTAGTACAATGATGTAGCTTCACGACTCCAAGCAACTCTATGACACCCATTGATTTCAAGCTATAAATACAAGTCATTGGCCTCCATTTCAAGAACAACTCTAGATTCTTCTCTATTTAATTAATGTTGCTGCTGAGTTGTAGCACCCTTGTTGCTCCGTGATGGTGCAATAAACTCGTCTTCAATATTTCCATTATCATTCCCTTGGATTTTGTTGGTTCTTTCTACTAACTTTGTTCACAAAACTTGGTGTTTAATAACACCTCACTACTCGTGAGTTACTACTACTCCTTGAGAGATTACCTTGTCTATAGAGGCAAGCCCTCATAGATGAATCTAGGTTCTTCGCCTAAACGAGCTCTCTTCCCTCCAAACTCGATAACAATAGCAACTAAGGAGAACTCCACAATTTAGCAACATTGTTCGTGTGGTCAACAAGGACAAGGTCGTCCCCACCGCCTCATGTGGTCAACGGGAACAAGATGGTTTCCACCGCCACAACACCTCAGAATCAAAAACTTTCTAAATTTTGCGTTCTTTTCAAAAGAGGAATAAAATAAGTACTTCACCCGATCCTTCTATTGGCGGGAAAACAAAGGTTATTGGTCAAATTTGCTTACTATTCATGAGGATTATCTAGATTCTAGCATATCTAATTACATCTTATTTATTAACACTTCTCTTAGAAGGTTATTGGCCGAATTTGCCTTAATGTTCATGAAGGTTATCTAGAGTCTATCCTATCTATCTATCTATCTATCATATTTATCTATCTATCTATCTATTGTATACTAAAATAATTACCATGGTTACAAGCTTTTGTCACTTGACAAATTCTTAGAACTGATTTCTTACTTCCAAGCATTTTTTATAAAATATGTACCAGAAAGAAATTTCCACAATATCACACAGGTATAGCACTACCTAGGTATATATCAATACACCCTCATTCATAATATGCCTCGTCCCCAAGGTCTTAATCTTTAATATCCATCCTAAACCCATCAGGTTTTGCATGTGCATTTCCTTTTTTCCCCGCCCCACCAATGTCAGCTCCACGACAACCAACTGTAGTATGTATATTCTTCAGGCATGATGATTAAGCCTGCATAGGAAGTAGTTAAAGCTAAAGGACATTACATATTAAGACAACAAGGACATTACTAAAAATAAACCAACATGGTCCGAAGGAACAAACAATGTTAACGGCACAAAACCTATAATGAGGCATATAATATAGGCACATATAATAAGTTAACCTAAGGCATAGATAGATAGAAGAAAATATGGAAGTTTGATGCACCTCAGCTGGATACAAAGTTCTTTCCGATCTTTACGCGTATCTTATGAGTTCTGATAGTGCTTTGTATTACTTTTGCTGTATTATCAACTCTCTCCTTACGATTCATTTTCCAGCTGAGACATTTGAAGAGTATGACCACTTGATAAGTGGAAATTTCATGGAAGAAAAAGCATGACAAACTTAGATGAGAACAAAGTTACGTCCTCCCTAATTATGATTGATTATCCACTATTGAAAGGTAATCCTCTAGGGAATCCATTGATGAGATGCTAACACAATATTGCTTGAGAAGAGTTCAAGACAGGAAATATGCAGTCACACATTGCTCAAATGATGACAGAATATAAAAAGATCACAAACCTGTTTGACAGAATTCATGCCGACAAGCACACTAGAAACTTCACTATTCATCAGGCTGTACTGGAGAGCTAGTTTTGAGATGTTCTTCCCTTTCTCCTTACAATGGAGTGCAGCAGCCCTGCAGGCAGCCTAAATGTAGATAGAACAATTAGTCCCTATATAGAATAAAACGCATATAAAAGTACCTACAGCTTAAGAGACAATTCTTTTTGTAGGAAAATGCTATGACCGTCAAACTAGCTGTCCTTGCTGCGTCAAATAAGACTGGATTTTTTGCTAAGAAATGGTAAGAGTGTGTTGTATTTTTTAGCAGATAAGAATCAAAAGTTACCCAGTGATGGAGAAAAAAATGACAACCATAAAACATTTAATTTCAAATCCTACTGCAGCATGAAAGGTAACCTGCTAGATCAGCTATAGTTCTTGAATGTTGACCAATTCAAAACAGTTGCTTGTCTAGTTCAAATTGGATCATAGTGGGATTTTGATCTATATGAATCAGATTTTTAACCTTCTTCAGATGCATATTTGATTGAATCAAGTAGGTCCTAGCTTCTCTAGATGTGTTTTGCAAGGAAATAAGATCTGGCTTAGGGCCAATGAATCAGCTGCGATCTCTGGATTGTATAAGGTGCTCCCATCATGTCGGGTCCAGATCTAATGAACCTCTCGAACCCCATGTAGCAGTAGCACTTGGAAAACTCCATGCTCATGATTCACATGGACATGAACAAAAAGACTAAAAGGGCATTATTGTTCTAAAAATGTTATCCACAGAATGAAGGTTAATCAATTCTTCATTTTCTCTTACAAAAGAAATGGTTGAAACAGGAAAAACTCTTACAAAACATGAACTAAAAGGAACTAAATTAAAGAAAAAGTATTTGCATATTTAAATACTAAATCAGGGTATTTCTTGAGCATCTTTAACAAGGGGGCAGGTGTGAAACTGAAAGGACTTATATGCACAAACTTTTATACATTCTTCATTACTTCTACAGCAGAAAGTTTAGCTCTGCACAAGTAAGGTCTGCACAACAGCGTGCAGCTTAAATGACTTACTTCTCTAATATTGATTGTGAATTAAGGAACAACAGAAAGGAGATATTACCTTGAGTTCTGATGACGCAGGGTGCCACTCTGGTGGACCACTCTCAGTAAGAAGGCCCATCGCCAGTGGAGAGGCAGTAATCACTCCTACACCTTTGCTTTTAAGGTAGGGCAACAAATCTACGAGAGTTGTATCATTGATGCTGTAATGACAATACGAGAGGACCACATCTACTGAACCAGGCTGTACTCGATCAAGAACATATGTAAAAATCTCCAAAGGGAGACCTGTTATTCCAACAAAACGAATCTTTCCGGCCTTTTTGAGCTTTTGAAGTGCAGGGATTGTCTCATTTACAATCTATAGGGAAGCAAAAAAGTAAAACTCTGTCAATTATTTGAATTTTTCAAAATAAATAATATAAACAAGTTATGATTTTATAGATTCAAATCCAAGAATTACTGAATAAGACCACTTAAGCTAACAACTCATTAGAGTTAAGTACTCCTCGAAACCGATATATATAGTACAAAATTGAAGTAACATCTGAACAGTGACTGCTTATCATTAATAATCTCAGATCTGCTAGTCGACAACCTCTTTGCCAGCGGGATGCCCATAACACATCAACATAAAGATTCGAAATCGAGATGATCAATGCGCCACTGAATAACCTGAACAAATTTTTAATAAATTTTTTGAACAAAATAGATCATGAAAGAATTCAACAAGGGGGGTAGGGGAGATCACAAAGATCGAATCTTGACTCACAAGAAGCACAAAGTATTCAAGAACCAACAAATTCAAGAAAAGCTACCAATTTATTAAAAGTCAACGCTCATCATTACCGAGATGTCTAATGTGAAATTGTGAAGATAGAATCTGAAAAAGAATTAACTCACGAGGATTGAATTTTCACCGTATCAATTGATAAGCTAAAACAAGAAACGAAACCAGACCTGATCGAGATCCCCAAACTCGATATCATGGCACTGTAGAATGTCGACATAATCGAGCTTCAACCTCGCCAAGCTCTCATCCAGGCTCTTCGTAACCCTCTCCGCGCTGAAATCAAAGCCGTCGCCGTACCTCCCACACTTGGTCGATACAACGAACTCGTCCCTCGCGACCCCGAGAGCTTGAAGGCAGTTTCCGAGGACCGTCTCCGAGACCGTACGCCCATAATACCTAAATTCGACACGAAAAGAAAAGAAAAGGGAAAAAAAAGTGAAACAATTGCGACGTTCGAAATTGAGCGGAATTTGAACATTTCGTACTGACGGTGAGGTGTCGAAGAAGTTGATGCCGAGGTCGAGGGCTCTGCGGACGCAGGCCAGGGCTTCCTCGGGGGACACGTGGCCGAAGACGTTGCCGAGGGGAGAGGCGCCGAATCCCACGCAGCTGAGGCTGAGGCCGGTGGTCCCCAGCTGTCTGCGATCTAGTTTCGATGGAGCCATTTGGATCTTGTTAAGCCCAGGTGAGGGCTTGTAGTATGACTGCGGGTGGAGGAGGAAGAAGAAGACTAGGGACGTTCTTGGATTCTCAGCTATCTACTACCGTGACAAGTAGTCCCAGCGGTGAAGGGGCCCACTCGTCGCAATCAGTGAAGACGGCGTGGAGCCGGCGGAAGGGCAGCGTGATTAGGACCGCCTAAAAATAAAAGGGTTAGTCGCATATTAGGGGCTGTTTGTTTGCCAAAAAAAAAAAAAAAAAAAAAAAGAAAGAAGGAAATCAAGGAATAGGAAACCTATTTCCTTAAATAATTGTTTTATGGTTGTTTGGTTGGCTAAAAAAAGTAGGAAATCAAATAATAGGAGATGAGATGAGATGAGTTGTCACAATATTATTGGATGATGTGAGTGATTTTTTAAGAAAAGTTGTTGGATGGTTGTTTGATTGGCTAAAAAAGAAGGAAATCAAAGAATAAGAAACCTATTTCTTATAATAGGTCTTATTCTTGTGTTTGGTTCAATCTTAAAAATAGGAGATGAGATGAGATGAGATGAGTTGTCATTATATTATTGGATGATGTGACCCACACTTAAGGAAATCAATTTCCTTGTTTTTTTGGAGGAAATGGGTGGAGATGAAATGGGGATGAGATGAGATGAGTTGTCACAATGTTATTGGATGATGTGAGTTATTTTTAAAGATGAGATGAGATGGAGATGAGATGAGTTGGATGATGTGACCCATAAAAGTTATTTGGTTTATTTTATTAGATGATATGAGATGAGTTGTTGGATAAAAATAATATTTTATTAGATGATGTGGATGAGTTGTATGATGAAAATAATATTTTATTGGATGTTGTGGGTTAGTTTTAGGGATGGAAATGGTGGAAATTGCACTTTTTTGATTTCCATTAACCTATTTCCTTTTTTTTGGTTTTTAGAAAACCAACCAAACAGCCCCTTATTAGTCTCTTATTTATTCCTCTGTAACAACTAGGGGTGCCAAACCGTGTCCGTATCCGAGGAAACATCCGTAACCGTATCCGTTAGGATACGGATATGGTTACTCAAATCTATAACCGATAGGATATGGTTACGGATATGGTTTTGTAGTGAAATATCTGTATCTGTATCCGAAAATATCCGAATACATATTGGTCATATTTACGATAGTTTCGATTCTTAGATTATGGATTTGTGGTTAATTTTGATGATCAAGATGTCTAATCTTAGCTTTTCAATCATAATGAACATATTAACGAACTCTTTTTGTATCACATGACTATATTTTTCTGAATATTATCTAGTTTTCTCATATCCTTTTTGTATCCGCATGCATATCCGTTTATATATCTGCATCTATATCCATAACCGTATCCGATTTTGGCGGATATGGATATGAATTTTTTTACCGACGTATATCCGTATCTGTATCCGTATCCGAGATGGGTAAGCGGATATGGATATGGTAAGTACCATATCCGAGCCGTATCCGCTCCGTTAACACCCCTAGCAACAACCTATTCCTCTATAATAAAGGGGAACTCAATAATTTATAGTAAATGATATAGTAGTTTATTATAATACTATTACTGTAGTATTTTCAAAGAAATATTGCTATAGCATAGGCGGAATACTGTAGCATTTTTAAAAAATATTATTATATCATTTTTTAAATATATTATTGTAGCAGGGGTGGGATACTGTAGCATTCTTTAAAAATATATTGTAGCATTTGAAAAAATATCGCTGTAGCATTTTAAAAAACATACTGTAGCAATAAAAAAGGGATTACTGTAGCAATAAAAAAGAGAAGGTCGTGCTTCGCACGGGGCACACACTAGTTATAATAATAAGAGGATCCAAAGATTTACTATTCATATTATAGTAAATGATAATAATAAGAGTATTATTACTGTAGCACACGGGAGCACTGTAGCAGAGGCAGGATACTGTAGCAATTCAGAAAATTACAATAGCAGTTAAAACCGGGATTATTGTAGCGGGAAAAAATATGTCATGTTTTGCACGGTGTTCACACTATTTATAATAATAAGAGGATCCAAAGATTTACTATTCATATTACTGTAAATGATACGGTAAAATACCATAGTATTATTACTATAGCACATACAGAATTGTAGTGTTCTAAAAATATTATTGTCGCATTATCACTGTAGCACGGACGGGATACTGTAGTATTTAAAAAATGTTACTGTGAGACTTACAAAAAACATTTAAAAATATTATTACTATAGCGAAAATAAAAACAATAGGGGTTGTGCTTTTCACGGGGTGCACACTAGTCAAACATAATTGCCAAATAGTCCCTCAAATCTCATCATTTGTTTCTTAACCCCTTAAATCACCAATTTCCTTACCAATGCGTCCCTCAAGTTAGTTGGTGGAAATAATCACTTTTGAAGTTAACGGAATGAATGATTTACCTGTTATAACCCTCACCCACAATTCATAACTTTACCTACTCATTTCATAATGGGTTTAAACCCGAAACCCTCTCTCTTTCTTTCTTCTCCAACGGCCCCCTATTTCTTCTAACCCAAACCACATGCCATTTCAACGGTTATATTCCCTCAAAATACTATATAATCATTAAAATTTTACAATACAATTTGATTTTTTTATCCCCTCTAACATGTAAACAGCCAAATAGAGGTTTTAAGGTCTTACACTATGTTGCAAGGCACATCATCAAATACCACTAAGCTTCGAGTCATGAGGCTAACAAGAAATATTTTTGTGGTTTAGAGTTTAGAATTTGGACATGTAAACAAGGGGAGAACAAGGGTTTGCAAATTTATGGGTGTCAGCTACACAAGATTGCCTCAAATAAAGGTTGTGATTTTTTTGCTTGGGTGGATAATAGCCGAAATTTGTTGATGAAACTTGCCAAAGAAGTGAACATGTTAGGGATGAAAATGGAACAAATCATATTGATGCGGAAAATTTTGTAAGTCTTCTTGGATTTTCATCTATCTACTACTGTGACAAGTAGTCCCAGCGGTGATGGGGCCCACTTGTCGCAAATAGTGAAGACGGCATGGAGCCGGTGGAAGGGTAGCGTGATTAGGACTGCCTAAAAATAAAAGGGTTAATTGCATATTAGTCCCATATCAAACCTAATTGCCACATAGTCCCTCAAATCTCATCATTTGTTTCTTAACCTCTTAAATCTCCAATTTCCTTGCCAATATGTCCCTCAAGTTAGTTGGTGGTAATAATCACTATTGAAGTTAACAGAATAAGTGATTTACCTGTTATAACCCTCACCCATAATTCATAACTTTACCTACTCATTTCAGAATGGGTTTAAACCTGAAACCCTCTCTCTCTCTCTCTCTCTCTCTCTCTCTCTCTCTCTCTCTCTCTCGTTCTTTTCCAATGGCCCCCTATTTCTTGTAACCCAAACCAGAGGTCATTTTAACGGTTATATTCCCTCAAAATACTATATAATCATCAAAATTTTATAATACAATATGATTCTCTTCATCCCCTCTAACATTCTAAACTGCCAAATAGGGGTTTTAAGGTCTTACACTATGTTGCAAGGCATATCGTCAAATACCACCAAAGCTTCAAGTCATGAGGCTAACAAGAAATATTTTTATGGTTTAGAGTTTAGAATTTGGACGTGTAAACAAGGGGAGAACAAGGGCTTGCAATTTTTGTTAGACCCTAGAGGTGTGGTGATTAGGGTCTTATGCTAATCTAATCCGATTTTATGCCAATTAAAATTAATTAACAAATATATTCTTGCAAGATAGATATACAACTAATTATGAGCAAGAATATGCAATATACACAAGGTGATATATCCTAGCAAAGAGGTATACTATATGATATATGCAAGGATATGCAAACACAAGGGTAATATAAACAAATGTGGTGGATAAACTAGATAATGAGACAATGACGATATGAGCAATGAGCACAAATATAAATGAACGCCAAAGCACACTCAAACACTATCAAATGATCACGGAGTTCGGACCTTCCGTCCTACGTCTCCGCTCCCCACTCCCGGGGAGAAATCCACTATCACAATCAGGTTTTCTACGCTCATCCGAATAACGTTTACAACCACACTATGTCGGTTTTCAACGCTCACCGATCAACATATAAACTCACTCACAATGTCGGTTTTTAACGTTCAACGATCAACATCCACTCCTCACACTCAGTTTTCTAGCTAACCGAAAACTTTACAATCTCACAATTGTAACAAATAATAAATTTGTTCTCTACAATAGATGAGAACTCAATATAGCTCACTCTTAATTGTTACAACTCCCCACAACCTAATTATACAATGTATGTAAATACAATAAGCTCAATGGTTGTGTGTGTGATCGATGAGAAAATAAAATCAAATCTAAACTCAATATAAAAACTAGCTTTAAAGAATGATAATCAAATAACTAAGCAAATATAAAGCTATATAAGAGTTTAGAAAACTTCTCAATAGATAACAAGATGGAGAGATGGAGATTGAAGCCCAAACAAGAAGATGATCTCCTTCACTTGTGAAAACTTCTTCACAAACCAAACAAACACTAAAACAGACTTTAAAACCAAACTAAACTTGTTTTAAAAACTTTCTTGGATAGATCATGAAAGATGAGAGCAAGGGGGTATATATAGCCTCCCAAAATCTCACCCAAAACCCCAAAGGAAAAGACCAAAAAACCCAAGAATCAGAAATCTGATTCTGTACAAATATAGCCATTACAGTGTTATGAGTCGACTCGTCATTGTTCATGAGTCGACTCATAACTAGCCGTTACAGGCTAAAAACAACATATGGGTCGACTCATAAAATTCATGAGTCGACTCATCATTCATGGGTCGACTCATGAAGTCATGGGTCGACTCAGCAGAAACAAAACATATTTTTCAGCACAGTATATGAGTCGACTTATGACAGTCATGAGTCGACTCAACCTGATGGGTCGACTCATGATGTTATGAGTCGACTCGACAGAAACAAAATGAAAACTACACAACAGTTTATAAGTCGACTCAACACTGTTCATGAGTCGACTCAAGACATGCACACAGTCTGTTTTAAACAGAAATCTGATTTTCAAACCTCTTTTAAAAATAGCAAATAAAATTAAAAAATGTAAAACTTTGAAAAATGATTGTAAACATGATAATAACCATGCTATAAAAACTGGTTTTCAAAAAGGACTTCTCAAATGAGAAATATCATCATTTTGCAAAATAGTCCAAAACATGAAAATGTGAACAGATGTGTTTTGACATTTTAGCTTAACCATGTTTTAAAACAATACAAAATGATTTTGTAGACTTAATAAAAGATGTATATAATGATTGTTAAGTCTATAAACTGAGAAAATAATATTTTTACAAATACAATAGAAAATGAAACATATGAGTATGTATATGAAAATATATTTGTTTCATATCTAAGAAATTAAACCAAAACATATATGTATATATATATATATATATAACTATATATATACAAAACCAAAACGTGTATGTGTGTATATTGATTGAGCTTAAAGTACTAACACACATAATATAAAACCTAAACTAAGTTACCCAAGCAATCTTCATCTTCAATAAGCTTGACTTGGTACACTTGCGGATGAAGCTTGAACTTGGATCTTCAATTTGAATTTGCATAGCTTCACTCCATAATTCTGCCAACCTCTATTTGTAGGCGTATAAAATTGCCTATAGGTCCCACAACACAGCTCGACACGGTGATTCGACAAATCAACGAACCATCGAGTGACGAGGCGACGAGGTCAACAAATTGCACGCAAACAATGTCAATCGTGTGCGGAATCAATCCAACGGTTCGGGGAGTCAACGAGTCGTCCAACTAAGAATGGACTCGGACAAATCGCGATCGAATCAAGATCGGTTTCGGACTCGAGCTCAAAAGCGGATTAACTGCCATATCCGGACTCAAGTCAACAAATCGATTCCAGACCAAGTCAACCACAAACCGAATCGAATCCGAACAACGGAGAACCGGAAACACCAAAAAATGACGAAACGGACAAAACACCTGGGGACTCGGCCTAAACCGAGCCACCCCAAGGTGGCCGGCAAACCCCCCCTCCCCCTTTTGGTGTTCTGGCACGTGCACGAGCACAAGTTTGTTTGCCTATAAATAGGCCAAGGGTGTTTCATTTTCAAGGGTTGGATTTTGGAGGAGGCAAAGCCCTGCAGGATTGAAATCTCAGATCTGATAAAGATTAAAACTTTAAGGCTTCAAGGATTTGTTCATCCGGATCTGGTGCTCAGCGATCGACAACGCCAAATAAGGCAGGAGTTCAAGAGGACCGGATCGGGAGATCTACGTTGCTATACTCCGGATCTAAGCTTGGTTCTTAGATCCCGAGATTGAGCGGTTGTTTCCTTGGTGAAACAATCCCTCCGGCTATTATCTCCCTTGGTGGAATAATACCCGTTATACTGCGTAGATCTGCCCGGATCTGGATCTAGCGGTGGTCCACGGCAAATAACCCGGCGCAGGCAAAGAACCCACCAAAGCGAGTGACCGCAAAACAGGAGCTCGCGATTCGTTCGATAAAGAAGGAAACAAGTTGTAATTTTTCTTTATTTGTATTTTGATTTTCATTGTAACCGGCTCTTATAAAAAGACCGGATCTTTGTAACTCGATAAACGATTATTAAAGTGTACAATGATATCAACAATGAAGAAAGCAACGAATTTTCCCGCGAACAATCTGGCGACCACAGTGGGAGCCACCGATCTCGCTGCCGAGATCGGAGCGTCGCAGCCGCGGATCTTGATCCTGGTCGTGGAGGAGGTCGAGTACGAGTTCGACCAACAGAAGTTCGATGAGTACGTGTCCTCGTCCGGATCAACCTCCCCCCGCAAGTCCAAGAAGTTCTCCTCCAGGAGAAAAGTTCGTTGGTACGAAGAAGTTGAAGCTACCAACGAAGATCTCGCCCCGCTGGATGCCGAAGCCGCATTGGGTGAGATCTCTCCAATTTCCAACCAGGTCAGATCTGCTCTAGCCAAATCTTCCGTTGCCGAGGGCGTAGTGACTCTCTTGAAGAGAGCCCGCCAAAGGCAACGTCAACGCCTTGCAAAACAATTCGCAAAGGCAATGGAATCTGTTGACGGAGTCCGCTACAAGGCGGAGCTGAAAAACAGAAGAGGCAAACAGCCTCAACAATAGATGAACGGCGGCTCTTCCAAGCCACTAACAACGGAATGGGTCCGTGTCAAACGGAACCGTTCAACGCTGGAGGAACGCATTCGCAAGCGTCGCACACTATCAGCGCAGACACGGGCTCAAGCTGAAGAAGCCCGTAGAAAGCTTCAGAAGGAGGTGATGAAGAAACCGCCACCAACCCGCAAAGTGTGGAGGCCGAAATCCGAAGTGGCAATTCAGGCCAAAGAGCAACCTCTGCAACCTTCGAAGCAGATTCAACCTCCGGCGAACCAAACGAAGCCGCCGATGATTTCCACAACTATTCCGGGAGATCCCACAAAGCCATCCCAGAAAAGGAAGTCAGTCTTGGAGCGCCTCGGTCCACTTCCCGAGGAGCGAAGCGAAGTGCCAATTCGAGAACGTTTGGGCCCGATGAAGAAGTCCCAAACAATTCAACATGCAGGGGGTCGCCGCAACCCTCAACACTTGGAGAAGATCGTGGCACCCAAGCGCACAACTTTGCGCATCGAAGTGCAAGAGCCCGCTAAGAACTCACGCCCACAAAGGCACGTTTTAAGGCGTGTGACTCTGGATGGCCCAAAGAAGGCAATTCATCCTCAGAAGGAAACGTTGTCGTCTGATGACGATGACGTTATACCTGAGAAGTCGTGCCAACACGCGATAGGTTGCTCCGACCTTCATACGGACGAGCTGTACTATCGTGCTGGAGGTACGAGCAGAGCCAGAAAGAGAAGTCCTCGTAGGCTCGAAGCTCAATGCCCCTATTCCAAACTCATTCGGGCAGTATTGTCTCAGTGTAATTGCACTAAGACGGTCCCCAAAAGAGTCTTGGTGTTCAAAAGGCTCAGCACTGAGACGCCAAAGTCAAGGCCTAGGCGTTTCCGACGAAGGAGAGCGGTGGTTGAAGACGGAGAATTCCCGAGGGTCACCGCTAATATGACCAACAAGGGGACATTGGCACGGGATGATCTCGAGTCGATTCTGAATGCATCCCGGCGTCTAACCCGTTTGCAGTCTGGAGCCATCTCATGAAGGACGTATGGCAGGGTTCGGACAAGATTACCTTCAGAAGATGAAGAGTCGGATGCTTGCTCTGTGGTTGCGTCTGACAACACTGTATCCAGCGAAGGAGAACCCCGCGAGTCGTTCATGATAAGCGCGGAACAAGTGGCCAAGATGCTCGAAGAAGCCATGGCCAAACAACAGGAGAGCTTCAGGCTCGAGATGCAGATGGCCATGCAGACTATGAAAGAGATGCATGACCAACAACTCCAGGCACTGAGGAACCAACAAGGTAAATCAAGTCGTCGTAACCAGAACAATCTGGAAGATGAGGACACAGGGGCAAACGAAACTCATAATGCCAATGACCCTCCCATCAACGCAGGGGGTGGTAATGAGGATGCCAACGAAGATACAAGTGAAAACTTGAAGATCAAAAGCCTCGAGAGCAAAATCAATACCTTGATGTCCGCTCAAGAAGTGAAGAAAACGGGCATTCCTTGTCCATACCCAAGGGAGTGGGAATCAATCCCCTATCCGGCGAAGTTTAGTCTAATCAACTTCACGCCGTTCGATGGGAAAGGTTCCCCCACTCAGCATTTGATTTATTTCAAATCGCACCTGGGTGTTATCTCCGGCAATGAGCCTCTGATGGTGCGGTCATTCGTTGGCACTCTTCGCGGAGCCGCCTTCGATTGGTACCGCCGCCTCAAGCCAGGTAGCGTGAGCAGCTGGGACGATATGGAGACCATGTTCCTCACCAACTTCTTCGACGACGACACCGAGATATCCATCGGAACGTTGCTTGACGAGAAACAAAAGGACGGGGAACCGGTCGAAACCTTCGTCAAGAGGTTCCGGAGCAAAGCGTTGAATTGCCGGGATCCAATCACTGAAGAGTTCATTCTCCAGACTTTCCACAACAACCTCGCATTGGACGTGTTGGAAGCAATAGGGACAGCACCGTCCAACACTTGGAAAGACTTGAAGGTCCGAGGTGAGCAAGCCGAACGCTTCCTCCGAAGGAAGAGAGCCGAGAGGAGTCAATCGACGACAAATCCTCCGAACTCGAACTTCGCCTCCCGTGGTAAAGGAAAGACACCCGCAACGACTGTCGATGCTAATCAAACATCGCAACAGCAGTCCCGGAGGTAGCAAAAGACTTCGGATCAGAGGCCTCAAAAAGAGTACTCCTTCAAGGACGAAGATGTTCCAGCCATCTTCAAATCTCTCCTTGACAATAACAAGATCAAGCTCCCACCGATCACGACTCAGGAGGAAGCTGACGACATTGCGGATCCGAAGTACTGCGCATACCACCGGAGGATCCTTCACCCAACCAAGGCGTGCTTTACACTCAAGAATAGCATCCAAACCTTGGTTGAAGCCGGCGTCATAACGCTAGAGTGAGCCAGTTAAAAAAAACGGCACAACTCCGACCGGTATAAGAGTATAAACTGATTCCTGCAACTCCGACCGGTATAAGAGTATAAACTGCTCCCTGACACTCCGAAGAGTATATGAGTATAAACTGCTTCTCAATCCTCCGACCGGTATAAGAGGTTAAACTGCTCCCTGATACTCCAATAGGTATAAGAGTCTAAACTATTTCCTTTCTTCCACGGGAAGTTCCTGAAGAGTGCCATGCGTGGTATTCTTAAGGATAACCCGATCATGCGGTTAATGCAACAATAAACCCAGTTTTGCAAAGAAAGTTGGGGGTGGATAATTCATGTAATGGGAAGTTCCCGGAAGAATGTTAAATGTAATATTCTTAGGGATAACCCGGTCATGATGAATAAAGTGATAAACACTAAGCTCCTAATTTCCGAACACTCTTTTGCTGAGATGAAATCCGATCACTTCATTGGATCAATTTTCCCTCACAAAACTCTCATTGGTGTTTGACGACTCATAGTCTCCACCACAGAATCCCCCACCGATCGAATCAATTGATGGTGGGACCACCAAGATCCCTCACTGATCAATTTCAATTGACAGTGAGTCTACCAAAAGCTGTCTTCCTGGTCCAAACCACCAATAAATTCCCCTCTTGATTCTTTCCACGAACAAGAGGCCCACTTTCAATTCAGAGTCTCCTTTCGATAAACGAAAGAGCTCCCTTCTTTTCTCTTTGGTTAAACCTCGTCATGGTTATAACCAAGGTTGAAATTTCATTTTGATGAATGAAAAACTCATCTAGATAACCGATCCTATAAAAGGTAAGCTTATTTAGATCTTCCGGATTCTCGGAGTGGAGATCCCACTCCTAGTTTCTTTCTTGCACTGGGAATAGAATATAAAATTCTTCCTTTCCAGAATCAAGGAATAGAATATAAAATTCTTCCTTCCTTGCCCGGGGAATAGAATATAAAATTCTTCCTTCCCCACACCAACCTTTTCCAAGAGTTTATCAATCTTGGATTCATCCTAGGAAGTTTATCCCGAATCCTAAGCAGGGATAAGTCTGCGCCTAACACGCGCTGCCGGTTTAGTCTTTTTCCGATTGAAAAAGACACCATAGTTCGATTCTGGGGTATTTTATCCTGAAACCTAAGCAAGGATAAGTCCGTGCCTTACTCGCGCGGCCGATTAGTTCTTAACCGTTAAAAAGAACACTCGTCCACATATTTGACATTGTGGCAGGTTGTTATTAATAACATCGAAATCCATGTCTCATACGCATGGGGAATTTCATCCTGAATCCTAAGAAAGGATATGCCGACGCCTAACGCGCGCCGCCGGTTAGTTCTTAGCCGTTGAAAAGAACACTCGTCCACATATTCAACATTGTGGCAGGTTGTTATTAATAACACCGAAATCCATGTCTCACACGCATGGGGAATTTCATCCTGAATCCTAAGAAAGGATATGCCGACGCCTAACACGCGTCGCCGGTTTAGTCTTTCGCCGATTGAAAAAGACACCAGGGTCTAAACCTGGGGAATTTTATCCCGAAGCCTAAGTAGGGATAAGCCAACGTCTAATACACGTTGCTGGGTAGCCTATTCCCACAACAATGGCGAAGTCTACATATTCGAAGTTGTAGCACAAAGTCTAAGGGAGTTCATTCCTTTAGCACAACGTCACATGCGGAACGGACTAAAACAATCCGCATGCTAGCCCGACTCAAACGGTAGTCGGTAAAGGCTAATCAAATCCGTTGAAGGCTGGGGGTTAGCCAAAAACCCTAAAGTCAATGCCTAACACGCGTCGCCGGGTAACCTATTCCCGTAACAAGTGGTAAAGTCTATGTATTCGACATCATAGCACAAAGTCTCAGAGAATTCAATCTCTGAGCGCAACGTTACATGCGAACGGACTTAAACAATCCGCATGCTAGCCTGACTCAAACGGTAGTCGGTAAAGGCTCATCAAATCCGTTGATGGCTGAGAATTTGCCAAAAATTCTATAAGTACGAGTCATTGACGCATCAATTCTATGGATTGGTTTCGTGACTCGAGTATCCGCCATGCTCTAATACCTTAAGAGCTTAAACTGTGTATACTCCAGCAGACGTACGAGTATAAACTGTGTCAAACGTCGAACAGCGCATTACAATGAAGCCTGGACGCCAGACGACGCGTCGCAATGAAGCTCAAATGCCGGACGACGCCGTCAATCGATGATCAGTTCTATGTTGAAGCAACCAACTCGAGCTAAAAAATCAAGAAATCAAGAATCGACTTCAAGTTCAAAATTCCGACAACGGTCAGACAATAAATGCAGCACCGGAATCCTCACAGGCGTTCGACAAAGCACCGAATAGCCTGAAGGAATTTGAAGGAATCCAGAACAGAAGCCATTCCAAAGTCCCGCTACGCCGACTGAAGGTTGGGACAATCACATCCAAAGTATTCCAGACTCTTCTATAAAAGAATGAGACTGAAATACTTTGGAGGGGGTATCTGTAGGCGTATAAAATTGCCTATAGATCCCACAACACAGCTCGACACGGTGATTCGACAAATCAACGAACCATCAAGTGACGAGGCGACGAGGTCAACAAATTGCACGCAAACAATGTCAATCGCGTGCGGAATCAATCCAACGGTTCAGGGAGTCAACGAGTCATCCAACTAAGAATGGACTCGGACGAATCGCGATCGAATCAAGATCGGTTTCGGACTCGAGCTCAGAAGCGGATTAACTGCCATATCCGGACTCAAGTCAACAAATCGATTCCAGACCAAGTCAACCACAAACCGAATCGAATCCGAACAACGGAGAACCGGAAACACCAAAAAACGACGAAACGGACAAAACACCCGGGGACTCGGCCTAAACCGAGTCACCCCAAGGTGGCTCGGCCCAAGCCGAGCCACCCTGAGGTGGCTCGGTGGCCGAGCCACCCCAAGGTGGCCGGCAAACCCCCCTCCCCCTTTTGGTGTTCTGGCACGTGCACGAGCACAGGTTTGTTTGCCTATAAATAGGCCAAGGGTGTTTCATTTTCAAGGGTTGGATTTTGGAGGAGGCGAAGCCCTGCAGGATTGAAATCTCAGATCTGATAAAGATTAAAACTTTAAGGCTTCAAGGATTTGTTCATCCGGATCTGGTGCTCAGCGATCGACAACGCCAAATAAGGCAGGAGTTCGAGAGGACCGGATCGGGAGATCTACGTTGCTATACTCCGGATCTAAGCTTGGTTCTTAGATCCCGAGATTGAGCGGTTGTTTCCTTGGTGAAACAATCCCTCCGGCTATTATCTCCCTTGGTGGAATAATACCCGTTATACTGCGTAGATCTGCCCGGATCTGGATCTAGCGGTGGTCCACGGCAAATAACCCCGGCGCAGGCAAAGAACCCACCAAAGCGAGTGACCGCAAAACAGGAGCTCGTGATTCGTTCGACAAAGAAGGAAACAAGTTGTAATTTTTCTTTATTTGTATTTTGATTTTCATTGTAACCGGCTCTTATAAAAAGACCGGATCTTTGTAACTCGATAAACGATTATTAAAGTGTACAATGATATCAACAATAAAGAAAGCAACGAATTTTCCCGCGAACACTATTAGATATGATCGTTGAGGCTCTATTCCATCCATCCTCAAACATGTTGTTTGTCTACAATAAATAGAATTATACAAATACTAGACAAACAACATTAGAAGTAAATTGTTTGTTAAACATCATCAAAACAAGAAGGCCAACAATTTTATGGGTGTCAGCTACACAAGATTGCCTCAAATAAAGATGGTGAATTTTTTGCTTGGGTGGATAATAGTCGAAATTTGTTGATGAATCTTGCCAAAGAAGTGAGCATGTTAGGGAAGAAAATGGAACAAATCATATTGATGTTCAAAATTTTGTATGTATTCTTGGATTCTCATCTATCTACTACTGTGACAAGTAGTCCCAGCAGTGATGGGGCCTACTCGTCGTAAATAGCGAAGACGACGTGGAGCCGACGGATGGGCAGTGTGATTAGGACCGCCTAAAAATAAAAGGGTTAGTTGCATATTAGTCCTATATCAAACATAATTGCCACATAGTCCCTCAAATCTCATCATTTGTTTCTTAACCCTTTAAATCTCCAATTTCCTTGCCAATACGTCCCTCAAGTTAGTTGGTGGTAGTAATCACTATTGAAGTTAACAGAATAAGTGATTTACCTGTTATAACCCTCACCCACAATTCATAACTTTACCTACTCATTTCAGAACAGGTTTAAAACTGAAACCCTCTCTCTTTCTTTCTTCTCCAACGGCCCTCTATTTCTTCTAACCCAAACCAGAGGCCATTTCAACAATTATATTCCCTCAAAATACTATATAATCATTAAAATTTTACAATACAATAACATTTTAAACTGCCTGTAGACAGTAAAAATTGCCTAAATAGCAAAACCCGCCAGATAGCCCAGTTCGCCAGCAAACACAACTCGCCTACACTCGAGATGGGCTGAACGAAGCCCGCCTACATTCCCACAAGAACAAGCCAAAGCTTGCCAGCGGGCAAGGCTTGCTTAGCTCGCCTGATTATTGAGCTCGCCAATGCGAGCACAACCCCACTTGTCCGCTTGACTCGCCAGTACGAGTCAAGCTCACCTGATTGTGAAGCTCACCAGCACGAGCTCAACACAACCCGATTGTTCAACTCGCCAGCATGAGTCAAGCTCGTCTGATTGTGGTGCTCGTCAGCACGAGCTCAACACCACCTGCTTGCTCAACTCACGAGCACAAGTCAAGCTCACCTGATTATGGAGCTCGTCAGCACGAGCTCAACACCATCTGATTGTTCGACTCGCCAGCACGAGTCAAGCTTGCCTAATTATGGAGCTCTCCAGCACAAGCTCAACACCACCTAATTGCTCAACTCGCCAGCACGAGTCAAGCTCGCCTGATTGTGGAACACGAGCTCAACACCACCTGATTGCTTGACTTGCTAGCACGAGTCAAGCTTGCCTGATTATGGAGCTCGTCAGTACAAGCTCCACACCACTTGATTGCTTGACTCGCCAGCACGAGTCAGGCTCGCCTAATTATTGATCTTCACCTGAACAAGTGCAGGTGACAGCTAGTTTATGGGATTGGGCCTACCCACTCCCACGTTCTAGGCGATAATAAGTTATGGCTCTCATCACCCCTATTAGTGGTCACATCCCATAGCTAGGGAGAGCATGGAGCTCCTCACCCAAAGGTGGTCACATCCCATAAATCAAGGGATGGTGATAATTATATTTTATTACAATTTTATAACATCATCATCTATTTTTAATAAATAAATATACCACTAATAATTGTTTTCTTTAATTATATGTTAATGAAGAATAAAGCCTAAAAACCTCATCTCTCAACAAAAACCCATTGATTAAATGAAGAACCCAAGCATGAGCCAAAAAGCCCAAGCCCAAAGCCAAAAAAGAAGAAGAAATGTCCAAAAGCCCAAGCCTAAGAACAAATACAAGAGCAATCTTCGGACAGCAACCAGAGAGAAGAAGGTAACAATGCCAGCATCGATGCCCATATCGATGCCCGCATCGATACCCCTATCGATGCTGGTATTGATACCATCGACATGCAGTTACGAATCTAAGGCTAAAATTCATGGTTTTTGGATAAGATTTCAATCCAAGGGCTCAGAATCATTGATGTTTATTATAAATAAGGGTAGAGAGTAAGGGGTTAAAAGTGTAAAAAATTTTGTAACTCCATTTGGAGAGGAGGGTTACTCTTAATTGAGAAAATCTTTCAAAAAGTATAATTTTTTGTTGCAATCAATAAAAGAATTTTTTTCACTACTTTAGATTTTCTTCTCTTTGTTTGATGATGATGATGAAAATGAAGATCAATTTGAAGGTTTGCTTTTATTTTGTTTTTCTCTTTTATTTTTTATTTCTTTTTAGTAATTTCTTTCTTATTGCTCGTTAGTTTAGATTTACATTCATGTCTTGTAGAGTATATTTATTTTCTTGTCTTTATTTTATGCATTTTTAATTTGTAGAGTAGATTTATTTTCTTGCACTTTTAATTGCATAAAGTTCTTTGTTCTTATTTCTTTTCTTTGTAATTAGTTTTTATTCTTTTAATTCCTTTTTTTTATTTCTTAGATGTGAAACTAATTCTTGTAGGAATCTTAGAATTACATGAAATTAGCTTTATTTCCTTTATATTGTATGAATTGTTCTCTTATGCTTAAAATAATCATGTATAGGATAATCAACTAGAGAACTAATTGGTAGAAGAAGAATTTGATAATCTATGCTTATCTTGAGTGGTTTGATAGGTTATGCTTATGAATTCTAGAATTATTATCTAGTTGTTGTTCTTGTCATGATTATTAATTTTGCTTAGATAATAATTTGATAGGTTATACTTTTCTTAAATGGTTTGATAGTCTATGCTTAATAAATCTAAAGTAAAATATGATAAAAGGAGAATAGTTCATATTTTATAATTAAAATTAGCTGGTGGATTCAATTCTAGATTTTTCATATCTTTAATTGAATCCTTCATCTTTTCTTTCTTGTTTTTTCCTTAGTTCTTGATTCTCTTAGGGCAAAGATAGCTTCCTTCAGCCTCTCGAGGCTAGTTTAGGCTATTGCCTTCCTCCCTTTTTTTTGTTCTGATGCTGTAATTTTGCTGATGCTTGTTGCATCTTTGACTAAAAACATGATGTCTTTAAACTTGGCCTGGAATGGCTCTTTATGCTTTTGTTTATTTACTGCTTTGCATGCATAGCCTCTTCTTTATTTTTTGCGTTGATCTATACTTAGGACTTTTTGGTCGATCCTTAGCGGTCATTGTGTTGGACTCGCCCTTACTGTCTGTTGCTTGCTTGAGTCGAGCTAGCTATGCTGTTTTCCGTAGTGTGGCGAGCCTTCGAGGAGCTCATCTTAGACTTAATTGCTAAGATTTTCTTCCACCCTTGGCCGTTCGCAGCTTGGGGTCGGGTTGACTCCGACTTCCGTGTTGTAGTTCAGGTGGGTTTGAGATGTTAAAGATTAACAATCCAACCCAAACAGAGTGGTTGCTTGTGCATGCGACAGAACCAGTAGTCCTGACAATAACTCGCCACTTGGCGTGTTGCTGCTCGAGGGTCGGCCGGAGCGTGTCGCCTAGTAAGCCGCCCTTAATGAACATCATCGCCCACGAGGATGATGATGTTAGGATAATCAAACCGTTCAGGGACGTAGGAGTGTGACGATTGATCATCGTAGGAGCCGTCGCATGGTGGGCTGCTACCCATCGATTGTTCTAAGAGAATATTAGAATGCTCGGAATAGGTCGGGTCATTTAGGTATGTACGAGTGTAACGACCGACCAGAGTAGTAACGCATTGCTTGGTAGGTTACTACTCGGGCAGTGTCATTCATAGGAATGACGGAGCCTGCTATCAGAGGTAATCATTAACCTGATAGAATCTTTGTTGCGATCGAAGCAACTATAAAGACCTATCATCCCATGGGAGAGGATTTATAGGTTGATGTGGCTAGAGGTGATAGTTAACATGGCTGGATTGTTTGTCGTGATATGAGTGACTTTGTGGACTTACCATCCTATTAGAGAGGATTAGTAAGTTGATTTCGTCAGAGGTAATAGTTAACATGACAGTGGGAGTCGTCCCATCGTCCTATTGGAGGGGATTGGCCGGGGAAATTTGGCGGAGACCATCAGAGGTGAAAATTGACTTGATAGTGGAATTTGGTCCTATTGTAGAAAGGTTTGAACGAATGAGGATCCCCCCTAAGAACACTATACACAGTGTCTTATAGGGGTTTCCCGTAAGCAGTGGCTCATACTCGCGAGTATGTTAGAGTATATGAGGTAGGAACAGTTTAACCTCATGTACCAGTTAGAGGTGGTAAGGGCCAGTTTAGACTCATGTACTTGTGGGAGTTTGAAGGGGCGGTTTAGACTCATGCGCCAGTAGGAGTATGGTGGGGCAGTACTAAGGGTAGTACTCCTTCAAGAATTTGTCATTGATAGGCATCATGATCTTATCGCCATTTGGTTTGACGAGGCGATAAGCTCCATTCGAATAGACTGTCTCTATCATAAACGGTCCTTCCCATTTGGACTGGAATTTGTCTTTCTTCTTGGAAGTGAGAATCATCGGTCGTCGAATGACGAGGACCAATTCTCCCTCCTTGAAGGATCGATGCTTGACTTTCTTATCGAAGGCCTTAGCTATTCGGGCCTGGTAGAACTCAATATGTTGTTGGGCTTCAAGTCACCTTTCATCCAATGCCTCAAGTTCTATAAGACGTCGTTGATGATTGTCCTTAGTCGTCATCCTTGTCACTAGGGCAACGCGGAGGGATGGAATTTGAATCTCTAATGGTAACATGGCCTCACAGCCATATACCAGTGAGTAAGGCATGTTGCCAGTCGGTGTGCAAACCGTTGTGCGATATGCCCATAAGCTCTCGTCAAGCTTCTCGTTCCAGTCGTGCTTGCTATTGGAAGTCAGCTTGGTTAGGATCTTAATGATGGTTTTATTGAAGGCCTCAGCCAAGCCGTTCGCCAAAGGATTATAGGCTGTCGAGGAAAGATTTTGAATTCGAAACTTGTCACAGAACCTGGTGAACGCATGACTAACGAATTGTATGTCATTGTCATGGATGACACGTCGAGGTACACCGTATCGATATATGACATGATGTTTGATGAACTTGATCACCTCATTGGTTTTGACTTCTCTCAAGGGGACGGCTTCGGCCCATTTGAAGAAGTAGTCAGTGATCGCCAGGATGAACCGGTGACCTCTTGCTGATGGCGGGGATATCGACCTGACTATATCCATTCCCCATGCTTCAAACGGCCACGACGCTGTTGTTGTATGCAGGTCTTCAGGAGTGTAGGCGTATAAAATTGCCTATAGGTCCCCTCACACAGCTCGACGACACCGATTCAACAAACGGACCATCGAGCGACGTATCCAAACAAGACTGTTAGCCCACAACGCCAAAGCCAAGGGACACGCGACGAAGCGGACTAACGAGGCTACGAAGCCA
>BQKN01064383.1:16862-42895 GCA_022839385.1 Asparagus kiusianus | reverse complement strand
TCTTATAAAAAGACCGGATCTTTGTAACGCATAAAGTTGTTAACTAAGATGGCAATGATATCAATGAAGAAAGGCACGAATTTTCCCGCGAACAAGGAGGTCGGTGCATGTAATTGGCATGTATTTGGCATGCGTGGCATCGTTTGGCATAAGCAACTCCGTCGCTAACCATCCCTGGCCAAAAGTAACCTATCCTCCACAGACGATCCCACAACTTAGGTTCGGACTGGTGAGCTTCGCAGGTGCCATCATGGGCCTCATGTAGAGCCTCTTGCGCCTCTGTCCTTGAAAGAGATCGAAGAAACAAGCCGTCATACGACCTACGATACAGTGTTTTTGTGGTCGAGTTGTAGTAGAACCTTGAGGCGCGTCGGCGGACGGACTCTCGCTCCCTAGCATCTTCAGGTAACATGCCGTATAAAATGTAGTGGATGATTAGGAGACACTAGTCTTTCAGGTCCAGTTGATCTGAAGCCTGGTGAGTAGCATTTACCTCTAGAATGTCCTCTGGTCGAAAGAGTCGTCGGCTCGCTAAAGTGACATATTGAGTCGTCTCTAGCGGCTGAGCTAAGTTAGCTGCTAAGGACGCAAGGGCGTCCACATGCGTGCTCTTGGAACGAAGCACATGCTCAATGCAGAAGTTTTCAAATGACTCAACTAATTTGGTAGCCGCTTTATGAAGCGGGATTAATCGTTATTTCTAACCTCATATTCCCCCGTCATTTGCTTAACAACAAGCTGAGAGTCGCCATAGGCCTCGAGATACTTTATCCCTAACTCTCGGGTCAGCTCGAGTCCAATGAGTATTGCATTATACTCAGCCACGTTGTTGGTACATGGTTCTGTTAAAGAAAAGGCTCGGGGTAATACGTGGTTAAGTGGAGAAGTGAGGACCACCCCCACTCCTGCAATAATAGATCCGCTCGTGCCAACGCGAGACGCGCCGTCAAAGAACATCTGCCAAGCTTCCGTCGGGGAGGTCGTGTTGACTTTAGGGGGTTCATCTGGCAAATTTTCGAACTGGTTAGTTTTCACCCCAACGGATGACTGGCCATGAGATCACAGATAACCTGCCCTTTGACCGACTTCTGCGGTATGAAGTGAATATTGTACTGAGATAGTAGGAGTGCCCATCTGGCCAAACGCCAGTTTAAGGCCGCGGGCTATGTCATGAAGACTCAGATGGGGTTCATCCGGGAAATGATATGGATGGTTTGGCCAACTAGGTAATGTCGCATCTTTTGGATGGCAAATACCAAGGCTAAGCATTTCTTTTCGACAATAGGGTATCGTCGTTCGACACCCTGTAGGGTTCTACTTAAGTAGTAGATGCCCTGCTCATGGCTGGCATCATCATTTTGTGCCAAGAGAGCGTCCAGAGAGTGCTCCATGGCTCGTATGTAGATGAGGAATGTCTTTCCTGAGACTGGAGCGGCCAGGACGGGTGGGTTCGAGAGGTAAGCCTTAATCTCTTCAAAGGCATGCTGGCAATGCTCGTCCCATACGAAGGAGATACCTTTCTTCATCAGTTTAGAGAAGGGTTTACATTTGCCCGAAAGGTTTGAAATAAACCTCCAGATGTAAGCCAACCATCCCTGGAGACCCCTTAATTCTTTAAGATTGCGGGGAGGCTGAAGCTCTTGGATAGCTCGTACCTTATCCGGGTCGATTCGGATTCCCTTTATCGTGACCACGAACCCAAGGAATTTACCACTGGACATCCCTAAGATCTACTTCGTAGAATTCATCTTGAGTTGATGAGACCATATGAGTTCGAACATCGCCTCCAAGTCTTGGAGATGGTCATCCTTGCTGTGACTTTTTACGACCAGGTCGTCTATGTAACACTCGATTGACTTTCACAGATGGTCTTAGAAAATTATGCTCATGGCGCGTTGGTACGTTGCACCGACGTTTTGAGTCTGAAAGGCATGACCGTGTAGCAGTATACCCCTATTAGAGTCCTGAATGAAGTGTGTTTTTTGTCATCGGGGTGCATCTTGATTTGATTATACCCTAAAAACCCATCCATAAAGGACATCCTCTCATATCTGCACGTATTATCGATGATGACGTCCGTGATGGGGAGAGGGAATTCGTCCTTTGGGCAAGCGGCATTGAGGTTTCTAAAGTCAATACAGATGCGGATCTTACCATTCTTCTTTAGGACTGGAACAATATTGGCTACCCAGTCGAGGTGTTGTTCCTCTCTGATGAAGCCGGATTCGATCAGCTTCTTCACTTCAGCCTCGATTGCCTCCATGATTTATGGACGAAACCGCCTCTTCTGCTGTTTGACAGGTTTAGCATCTGTGCCGATGTTGAGGTGATGCATAGCGATCTGCGGATCAAGGTTGGGCATGTCCTCATAATTCCATGCGAAGACATCAATATATTCCCGTATGAGGGCTATGAGGTCTTCCTTCTCTTGGGGAGGTAGACTACCACTGATAAATATGGGCTTGGGGTTGGTCTCAACACCTATGTTTACTTGGAGGATTTCATCCTCGGTGGGCGGCTCACGTTGCTCGAAGTGATTACTCCACTGGGTATTGACGTAGCGGTCCCATGTCTTATCATAAAGCGGGACATATTCATCCTCTGCTATTTCGGTAGGATCAGTCGCAACCATGTTGACTGTGAGGTTGTTGAACAAGTCTCCCACACTGACGTCTGAGTCCCACGCTGAGGATGTCGACGATCGATCATCTGAGCGGGCATCATCGGAGCCCCCACCGAAATTGCAGAACAACTCTGATGAGGCAGAAATGTAACCCAAACCTCTCTAAGTCTTGGCGAAGTAATTCAAGGGCTTGCCTTTAGGTACATAGGCGGGTCGGATGACCGTCTTTCACCCTCGACCATAGTTCAGGCCTTCTTGACGAGCGAAATCGTAACCCATGTCCTTCATCATGCGTTTCGCAATTTAACTATATTGTGAAAATTAGGGTGTGGATTGTTTTCGTCGAAAGTTGCTGTTTTCATTGATTTGAAATCTGTTACAAACAGAATAAAACAAAGATTACAACTCTCTTGAAAATAAACACAAGTCCCGTTTATCGGTGCTTGCTTGCGTGGGTCTTTGGCCTGTGACGGGGATGTTGATATCCGTGGACCGCCGGTCGATCAGATCCGTTTCGGGAAAATCCGGCAGAGTTTCGTCTATCCGCTATGGGATATGGAAACCGACAGCCCCTATCTCGGATAATCGAGATATTCGCTCTTCTTAGTATCACCGCTAAGGGGCAACACTAAGGGAAAAGAGGAAGGGGTGAATGAAGAAAGAGACTTCTTTGCTATAGAAGGCTCGCTCCTCGATCCGGCAGGGCTTCGCCGCTTCAAAATTCAGACCTCGCTCCTCACTCCAGCAGGGCTTCGCCGCTCTCTCCAAAACTCTAAGGCAAGAGCAATTCCAAGCCAAGAGCAATAAAAATCAGGGGCCAAGAGAATGGAGACCCAAGGGGTCTATTTATAGGCACAAGAGGAGGCCTAGGGGCTGCCCAAAAAGCGTTTCGCCGTAAAAGCGTTTCGCCATAAAAGCATTTCGTCGTAAAAGCGTTTCATCGTAAAAGCATTTCGCCGTAAAAGCGTTTCATCGTAAAAGCCTTTCGCCGTAAAAGCATTTCGCCGTAAAACCACCTCAAGACACCTCTCTAAAAAGCGCTTCGGCGTAAAAAAAAATTGGAGACACCCCTGGGGTGTCTTGGTTTTACCAAGACACCCCTCGGGTGTTTCGACCTCGCCGGGATACCCCTGGGAGCCTCAGTCTGGTCCGAGGCTCTGTCGTTGTTCCGCCGTTGATCTGCCGTTGACTTGCCGTTGACTTTTCGTCCGAACTCGGATTTGATTGATTTTAGATGCGTTGGAATTCTGACGGCGAGCTATGTAGATCCCATTGGTTGGATTATCAGTGAGGCGAACGGGATATGACGGGTGTTGGTCCGTTTGCAGCGATCACGGGGTTTCCGGTCGGTCCGTATCCCCGTTGTTCTGAGATTCTGTTGGCTCACGTAGTCCGTCGGTTCACTTCAGGCGCTCACCGACGTCATTTGAACTCTTGTGAACCGGGTAGTGACGTTCATCGTCGCTCGTTAACACTAAGCTGTTTGTGGGGACCTATCGACAATTTTTGACGCCTACATGGATTCCTCCTCTTCGGACTCATCCCACAACGTGCATAAGGGGTGATCGACTCTCCTGAATATAATATCCTTTGGATAATTATCTTGGACGGGTACGACGAATACAGCCTGCGAAGACTCAATCGCTTGTCTCTTTGTGACATACAACGAGTACACAAGAAAATATAGTGAAGGGTCAATGTAGAGCCTCGACATTGAGACGTTAGGTAGGTCATCCTCGGATGTCGGGCAAGATGATAAGTAAGCAAAGTTGAACTTCTCATTCAAGATAATCTCATCCTCCTAGACAGCGTTGGTTACATTGTGGCTTTTGTAGCCGATTACAATTGATTCGAAATCGTTCAGGATGAGGCTATCACCGTATTCGGGTTCACTATCTGCTTCATTGCTGCTCTTGAGTTCCTCGACCAGTGGTTCGTCGGAATCTTGGTAAAGCAAGGAATCCGTGAAGTAGTTCTCCACTCCTTTGAAGGGTTGTTTGTCAGCAACTACCGTCTTCACTCGATCGTAGTCATCCACGTACTTTAGGCATTGGTGTAATGTGAATGGGACAATACGGTTGTTGTGAATACATGGCCGTCCTAATAGCATGTTGTAGGAAAGCTCAGCGTCGATGACGTAGCAGGTGACTTATGTCTTCATGTCGCATATATGGCACTTTAGGCGAATCTTGCCGAGCGGCCTCGTCCCAGTGGCGTTAAACCCGAAGATGGTCGTGGTCATCACAGAGAGATGCTTCTGGGGGACCCCCAAGTATTGCATAAGTTTCAAGGGGACAATGCTTAGCGCGGATCCTGGGTCAACTTGGATTTGATCCACTCTGGAGGAACCGACGTACCCAGTGAAGTACAATGGTCAATCGTGAGAAGTGCTTTTGATTAGCATGTCCTCAGGGGTGAATGTGATGCAAGAGACCCGTTGTTCGGAGGCCTGACAGCACTCCAAACACTTCTTTCCCGCATCTTCTTCTCTTGAAGACGAGAAGTGCTTGGCGAAGACTTCTGAGTCGGCCAATGCCTCTTGTAGAGCTTCCCGAGTAGGTCTCGACAGGCGTAGGAGTTCGTACATAGTGATTTTGGCCGGAATATTTTTTAGCTGTGCAAGTACATTGAACCTGAAAGGCTGGTTACTTGAGCTAGGCACGTCGGGATTTGGAGGGGCCTCTACAGGTAGCTGCTCGGAGGGTCCTGCCAGCTCCCCTGTCCTGACAGGGTAATTCTTGGCGAATTCTCTCCCTGTCCTAGTAGCTAGGGCGGCTGTATCCTCGTCGGAGTCGGTAAGGGTGGCTACTGCCATTTTGCCTTCATCTGGGATAGCGGATATGGTGTTACAAGGTTTACCCTTGGTCTTCTCCAAAGTCTTCGAAGTCCATTGCTTATCACCGAGGAGGTCCGGATGGACCCACATCACTTGCCCTGATGTCACGCCCCGCTTCCCAAAATACCGGGGAATCGGGACGTGAACAAGCCCATGACGTATTAGATTGAGAAGAAATATACACTATCATTTTTTTTCTTCTCAATCCAATACGCTAAGCGTCTGGAAACAAATACAATGCAAAGTCACAGGTCCCCGATCACAATCAATAAGAATATAATGAACAACACAGAATAAAATAATACATATCACAAATGAATATTCATCCCAGGCATAATATTTGGGTCAACATGCCCTTATACAAAACTGAACCAATGAATACTGAAGAGGTACAAAGATACATCGATTAATGAAAATAGAAAGAACTACAAAAGTAAACAATGATCAGCATATAGCAAAAGAGACGACTAGACTTCGGCTTCTTCTTCTGCTATGTCTGCAAGGCACTCCTGCTGAGAATCTTCTGACTCCTGCTGAACCTGTTCTTCTCCTAAGTCTGACGTACACCAGAGAAAACAGGTGTACGTCAGGTGCATGACGCACGGCAAGACCCGACAAAACAAAATAGGACAAACGAAAACCAAAGCGAGAAATGATACAATAACAGAAACGACAAAAGAACGTGCAACTGGTAATCCAACAAAATCAACATGCAATCCACTACCAAAACATGATAATCATAAGAATCTGTAAATCAATCAGGTAACGAAATCATGCAGCTAGCGATCAGAATAATCATCCAAGTAACCGGGACATAATAGATGAAATTAATACTTAAAAATCTACAACTCGAGACGTAGTACGTCGAGCGAAATAATCCAAACAAGGAAACCCTCATGTATATACCATATGTCTCGAATTGTAAATAGTTAAATATTAATCTCAATCTATGTATGATAAGGACAACACTGGTCTACATCTCAACAAAACTAACAAAGATCACCATAAGGCAAGCAAGCATGTTATTCTTGTTTTACATGTTATTTGAATTGGGGAAGAATATTTTGAAGTATATAATCGGGTCCCCGTAAAGTCGTCCGGGGATCGCCTTCAAGTCAAGTATTGGCCCTCTGGCCTATGTACATAACACTCACGATATCACGATAACAAGAAAGCGTTGTGCCCGTTTATATACATGCTATATTCTCTGTCCAATTCCCCTTTATAACCCCATGTTGTCAAATTAATTAAACAACTGTACATGAAATATTGTGCACTAGCCACGGAGTTACCGTGGAACAACTTCTGTAAAACTATGAAAATAACCGTGACCCTCAACACGTCCGATCAAGAGTGCATCGTCTAGTCAATGCTATAATAATAATAATAATCAAGGAAACCTCATACCGGGATATCGATATCGAGGGAACTCAGGACTCCTCACATCGGGATATCGATGTCGACCGAGTATAGCCATGCTTTGCAACACGCTTATAAATCATACTTTTAACAAAAGTCATCTTCATGTACAGTCTATCCTATTGGATAACAACTAAGTGATAACACAACAAGTTTCCACATAGCTATGCATGTCAAGCAATCCCATGCAGTTAATAATATATCACAGACTAATCTAATTAACCAATTACTAACAGATATAAATATTAAAATAACAAGTCAATAAGTAATGGGATCTTGCATACGAGACCGTGGGGTCTGATGACGAGGCGGCGATGCCACTACGGATGCGGTGCAACGGATCTGAACGGCATAGTCAACGGTGGATCTGAGGTTAATCGAGCGGTGTATCTGAACTACGACATCGGCGGCTTGAGCGGGATGAAGTCAGCGGCGAGCGGGGCCAGCTGAAACAGATCCACGTCGGATCTGAGTGGTGAAGGGCAGCAGATCCGATGATGGAGCGGTCGTCGAAGGTCTGATTGATGACGGATCTGAGCCGAGGGCGGCACGACGAGGCTAACGGGGCGCTGGTCAACGTCGGGGCTGTTTGCTGCCGGCGGCGGTTGCTGGAGCGCGTGGAGCTCTTGAAGCAGCGGGGCAGCAGCGAAGGCGAGCGGCGCTGGGGCGTCGGAGGGCGGCGCAGCTGGAGGAGCAGCGGGGTGGCGCTGGCTTGGGGGAGGCGTGGCTGAGGCGGAGGCCGGAGGCTGGTCGGAGGCGGCCTGGAGCGGCGACGTGAGCAGGGGGCAGCGAGCTCAGTTCGTCGGATCTGGGCACGACGAGGCTGGGCGGCTGCTCAGCGGCTGTTAGGGGCTGACGGGGATGTGGTGGCTGACGCGGTCGAGGAGGTAGAAGGGGATGGTCGGCGGCGGTTGCTAGCTGGAGCTCGAGCGGCTGAGGGAGCGGAGTGGCGGTCAGGCAGAGGGCTGGTGATCGCGGAGCTTGGAGAGGTGAAGGCCGACGACGAGGTTTGGGGCAGGCGGCGGGGAGAGAGGTTGTCGGGTTTGGAAGAGATGGCCGGCGGTGGAGTTTGTCGATGACGAGGAGAGAGGTGGCGGAGAGGGGTTTCGGTGGTTGGGGTTTGGGAGAGAACGAATGAGGAGAGGAAGATGATGATGATGGCGGCTGAGGATGCTCACATGAAAAGAAAAAAAGAAAAATAATATTTATATACTTAGGGTTAGGGTTTAGGGTTTAAAACAAAAATAATTAAAATAAATATTTACGGGTATTTAAAAATTAAACTAATTACATAATAATTATCTACAAATAAAAACGTACATGTTGTGCTAATACAACAGTTGATACGAAATAGTCAAAATATTCACATATTGTACAATTAAACTAGAATAAATAATAATAATAATAATATATTTACTTATATTTAAAATCAAATAATTATGTGACAATTATCTATACGATAAAACGTACTAGTTATGCTAATACGACAGATAATATGTAACAGTAGAAATAATACAGCAAATTATACAAATAATACGTAATTAATAATATAACGTATTATACGAAAATATACGTAATAATAAAAATAACACAACGTATTATTTAAAATGACATGTAACAGCATCGATAACGCAACAGATAAATTCCATAAATTTTCACCGCATAAAATTAATTTATAAATATTAATATCATTTAAATAAATATAAAACTTAGGCTTTAAATCATAGAAAATTATAGAAATTCAAGGAAAATATAAATACTCTTTTAAAATCATAATTAAATATTTTAAAATACTAAAAAATTATTTTAACTAGTATCGAAAATTCATGGTCCTTACACCCGATGGTAAGGTTTGGGGTACTAAACATTCTCTTCGTTGATTGTGAGAACCATCGTTAGTGATCTTTAGCATTGCCTTGGGGATAGGAACTACCCCCGTCGGTGCTTGAACCTCTGGGAGATCTTTCCCAAAACTCAGAGTGATCATATTTGTGGTCACCTGTTTCTGTACCTTCTCCTTTTTTAGAACTCCCGCATCGTATAGGTCTTGAAGCTTATCCTTGAGGATATAGCATTTGGAAGTATGGTGACCGAGGAACCTGTGGTACGCATAGTAGTTTGGTTCACTGGTTTTGTTTGCCTCTTCGAGCTTGGATACTTCCGGTAGCTTAATCCTACTGCTCTTGATGAGAGTGTCAAGGGTTGCCACCACTTGGTCCTCTCTAAAGTCGTATTGCCTCGGGGGACGTTGTTCAAATGGCTTAGGTTTCGGCCTCTGAGCTGGTTTGGGCACCAAAGCGGAGTCAACAGCCATGATCTCTTTTCCTCTCGCTTGAGGAGGATTCTTTGGTGCGCTCGGTTCGACAACTCCCTTTTTGGAGTGAGGCTCATCGGCCTCGAGTCTCTTGATCATATTTTCAACATGCTCACCTTAGCGAACGAGTTCTTTCCAAGTTCAGGTCTCTACCACGCCAACCTTGGACAGAATATGGATTGAAAAGTTATTGTGGTACATCTCAATCAGTATGGTTTTAGAGACTTGGTCTTAGTAATGAACCGACCGATTCCTGAACCTCTTTACAAAGTCATTGACTGACTCCGACTTCCTTTGCTTTTTAGCAAGGAGGGTAGCCATTGATACCTCAGTATCATCATCGAAGAAGCGGGCGAGGAAGAGCCTTTCTACGTCGGCCCATGACTTGCTAGAGCCTGGTTCCAACTTGTAGAACCATTCGAAGGCTACCCCTTTGAGGGTGCCGATGAATAGTCGGGTGAGGATGGTGTCGTTCGCAGTGAGGAATCTGGTTTGAGCCATAAAGTAGTAGATATGCTGCAAGGAGGACCCCTTGCCATCAAACTGCACCAAACTGATGGGTTTGAATTTTGTCGGGTAGGGGACTGTGTCCCACTCGACAGGGTACGGCCTGACCACCCCCAGTTTATTCATGTTTTGTTGGAGCTTCAAGGCATTAAGTTGGATTTAGAACTCATCGAATCTCTTGTCCCGGGTGGTACCCCCAGAGTGCGACATTCCCGCCGACGACTTCGAGGAGTGATCCGACAGGATTTTAGCATTATCTTCCTGTTCAGTCATCTGATTAGGAGTAGGTCCTCATTCCTTGCCTTCCACCGGCCTCCGTAGGGTACGCGTGACTTTCTTTTTCTTCTTTCTATTCAGCAGTTGCTCCAACATGTCTTTTTTGGACTCGATGGCGACCTGATGTTCTTCAAACTTTTGAACGATCGTCTGATCACTTGAGGTTTCAGCCATATGCATCCTTGCTGACTCGTCGTAACTCGAGTGTGATGTCTGGGATGTGGTCGTCACTGAGCACGCTTCTTCTTCACCACCGGAAGGGGGCGCTAGGAGAGAGTAATCAAATGAGATGTTGACTCCCGTACGACTGCGGGTGTGAAGGAATATACCGTCACGCTCGCATTAAACCAGTGGGTGACTGGACTCCAGGAAAGAATCCAAATCTGGAGGATCTGAAAGCACATTCTTACCCTTCCTGGTTACGTTGATCGTAGTAGATGAGAGCTCTAAATCATCGAGGGCGCGCCTTCTTTGGTGGCTACGCCTTCGACGAGAAAATCTCAGTTGGGAAGGTCGTTGAGCAAGCCTTTCGAACGCCAAAGGTTTCGTCATTCTCATACACTGGTAATCGGCAAGTAATGTTTGGATAAGCCTTTCATAGTGACATTGAGGATTCGCCTTGTGTATGGTGCGTTTGTGAGTTAGGTAACCCCGAAGATCTTTTGTGGGTAGCTGGCGACAACCCCCAGCATCAGAAGGGTCAACCAAGCGTTCACTGTAGGCGTATAAAATTGCCTATAGGTCCCTTAACATGGCTCGGCATGATGATTCGACAAATCAACGGACGTTCGAGCGACGAGGCGATGAGGCACGCAAGCAACGGAATACGTTCGCGTGTGGAACCAAACCAACGGTTCGGAAAGTTAACGAGTCGTCCAACAACAAAACGGACTTGAACTCAAACACCGAGGCGGGAATACTGCCAAATAAAGACCTGGGCTATCAAATCAAAGTCCGGACAAATCAAACGAAGAACCGAAAGACGGAAAACACCGAAAAACGACAAAACGGAACACACCCGGGGACTCGGCCTAAACCGAGCCAACCCGGGGTGGCTCGGCATGAGCCAAGCCACCCTGAGGTGGCCCGACTCCCCCCCCCTCTCTCTTGTGCACGAACGCACAGTGAAGAGAGGCTATAAATAGGGGGGTGGTTGTTCATTTGGGAGGACTTTTCTGAAACTTCTGAAGAGCCGAAACTCTGCCGGATTACGACCTCAACTCGGAATTGTGAAGGCTTGAAGACTTGGATACTCAGATCTACGTCATTCTACTCCGGATCTAAGCTTGGTTCTTAGATCCCGAGATTTGAGCGAGCGTTTCCTTGGTGAAACGATCCCTCCCGGCTATTATCCCCTTGGTGGGATAATACCCGTCATACCACGTAGATCTGTTCGGATCGAGATTGCGCGGTGGTCTAAGAACCACAAAGCGAGTGACCGCATAACAGGAGCTCGCGATTCGTTCAGCAAACAAGGAATAAATTTGTAATCTTTCTTTTTCTTATTTTTGATTTTCATTGTAACCGGATCTTATAAAAAGACCGGATCTTTGTAAACGCATAAAGTTGTTATCAAAGTTGTAATGAAATCATCTATGAAGAAGAACACAATTTTCCACACGAACAATCTGGCGACCACAGTGGGAGCCACCGATCTCGCTGCCGAGATCGGAGTGTCGCAGCCGCGGATCTCAATCCCGGTCGTGGAGGAGGTCGAGTATGAATTCGACCAGCAGAAATACGAGGAGTACGTGTCCTCGTTCGGATCTACCTCCTCCCCCAAGTCCAAGAAGTTCTAGAAGTTGTCCTCCAGGAGAAAAGTCCGTTGGTGTGATGAAGTTGAAGCCACCAACGACGACCTCACCCCAATCGACGCCGAAGCTGCGTTGAGTGAGGCCCTACCGACCTCAAAGAAGGTCAAATCCGCCATTGAAGGCGTGGTGACTCTCTCCAAGAGAGCCCGCCAGAGGCAGCGTCAACGCCTCGTGAAGCAATTCGCCAAGGCCATGGAGTCCGTTGACGGGGTCCGCTATCATGCGGATCTGAAGAACAAACGAGGCAAACAGCCTCAACAGCAAGTGAAGGGTGGTTCCTCCAAACCATCGACAATGGAGTGGGTCCGTGTCAAACGGAATCGCTCGACACTGGAGGAGCGCATCCGCAAACGGCGCGCGTTGTCGGCGCAAGCACGGGCCAAAGCTGAAGAAGCCCGTCGGAAGCTGCAGAAGGAGGTGGTCAAAAAGCCGCCACCAACTCGCAAGGTTTGGAGGCCAAAGTCTGAAGCAACAATTCAGACCAAGGAGCGACAACCGCAGACTCCGAAAATTCAAACTCCGGCAAGTCAATCCAAACAGCCGGTAATTTCTGCAATTGCTCAGGGAGATCCCGCAGGACCATCCCCGAAGAGAAAGTCTGTTTTGGAGCGCCTCGGCCCACTGCCGAAGGAACGAGGTAAAGCTCCAGTACAGGAACGCTTGGGGCCAATGAAGAAATCCCAACCAATGCAACACGCTGGGGGTCACCGCAACCCTCAACACTTGGAGAAAACCGCGGCACCCAAGCGCACAACTTTGCGCATAGAAGTGCAAGAGCCCGCTAAAGATTCACGCCCACAAAGGCGTGTTTCGAGGCGTGTGACTCTGGATGGTCCGAAGAAGACAATTATTCCTCAGAAGGAAACGTTGTCATCTGATGACGACAACGTTATACCTGAGAGATCGTGCCAACACACGATAGCTTGCTCCGACCTTCAAACGGACGAGCTGTACTATCGTGCCGGGGGTACGAGTAAAACCAGAAAGAGGAGCCCTCGAAGGCTCGAAACGCCATGTCCTTGTTCGAAGCTCATTCGGGCGGTACTCTCTGAGTGCAACTGTGTCAAGGCAGTCCCTGAGAGAGTCTCTGTGTTTGAAAGACTCAGCAATGGAACGCCAAAACCAAGGCATAGGCGTTTCCAATGAAGAAGGAAGATGGTCGAAGATGGTGAGCATTCAAGGGTCACCGCAAATATGACCAGCACAGGAACATCGGCTCAGGATAACCCCGAGACGGTTCCAGAAATATCCCGACGTGTAACTCGTCTACAATCCGGGGCTATCATTCGCGCGACGTATGGTAGAATCCGAACGAGAGTACCTTCGGGAGATGAAGAATCAGATGCTGGCTCAGCAGTGGCGTCTGATAACACAGTGTCCAGTGAAGGACAACCCCGCGAAGTGTTTATGATAAACGCGGAGCAAGTGGCCAAGATGCTTGAAGATGCCATGGCCAAACAACAGGAGACCTTTCGGTTCGAAATGCAAATGGCTATGCAGAACATGAGAGAGATGCATGACCAACAGCTCCAAGCATTGAGGAATCAACAAGGCGAACCAAGTCGTCCCAACCAGAACAACCTGGAAGATGAGGACACAAATGAGGGTCACAATGCTAACAACCCTCCCATCAACCCAGGGGGTGGTAATGAAAATGCTAGCGAAGACACAGGTGAAAGCCTAAAAATCAAAAATCTCGAGAGCAAGATCAACACATTGATCTCTGCTCAAGAGACGAAAAAGACGGGCATTCCTTGTCCATACCCAAGAGAGTGGGAATCAATCCCATATCCGGCGAAGTTTAGTCTAATTAACTTCACGCTGTTTAATGGGATGGGTTCCCCTACTCAGCATTTGATTTACTTCAAATCGCACTTGGGAGTCATCTCTGGTAATGAGCCTCTGATGGTGCGGTCATTCGTCGGCACTCTTCGCGGAGCTGCCTTCGATTGGTATCGTCGCCTCAAGCCAGGAAGCATAAACAGCTGGGACGACATGGAGACCAAGTTTCTTGCGAATTTCTTCGACGATGATACCGAGATCTCTATCGGATCGTTGCTCGATGAGAAGCAAAAAGACGGGGAGTTGGTCGACACCTTCGTCAAAAGGTTCCGGAACAAGGCGATGAATTGCCGGGACCCGATCACCGAGGAATTCATCCTCCAGACCTGCCACAACAACCTTTCGCTGGACATGTTGGAAGCAATGGGCACCGCACCATCCAAAACCTGGAAGGATTTGAAGGTTCGAGGAGAGCAAGCTGAGCGATTCCTCAGAAGAAAGAAGGCGGAGAGAGGCCAACCGGCAACGAATCCTCCAAAGCAGAATTTCAACCAGAAAGGGAAAGGTAAAGCTCATGTTAATGCTGTTGATGCTAACCAGACATTTCAATTGCAACCTCAGCAACAGCAGCAGCAGCAAAGAGCACCACAACAATCGCAACCGCATTGGCAGCAACGGTCTCAGAAGCAAAAGTCTTCAGAGCCGAGGTTTCCCAAAGTATACTCCTTCAAGGATGATGAAGTTCCCGGCATCTTCAAGTATCTGTTGGAGAACAACAAAATCCAGTTGCCGGCAATCGTGGATCATGAAGGAGCCACGAAGGTGACGGACCCGAAGTACTGCGCGTACCACAGAGCGGTCCACCACCCAACAAAGTCTTGCTACCACCTTAAGGACAAGATCCAGGCGTTGATCGACGTAGGGGTCATAACTCCAAAACCGGCCAAGAATGTGGGAGCAAATGCGGTGTCGATCAGTTTGGGATCAGTACCTACAGATTGGTTCGAGCCAAAACGCGTCACCAAAGTCGGGATGAAGACGGTGAATGACGACCCGCACAGACAACGTCAAAAGGGACTTGTGCCTCACACAGCCCCAAACGGTGAAATTCTCTGGGTGCATCCTGACCTGATTGAAGATGAACAATGGGCTGGATCGTCATCCAAGAAGAAGTCCAAAGGGAAAAGCAAGTCTTGTTACGGAGTTTCTGCCATCCCAGGAGAAGATGACGAAAGAATCCCCGCTTTCCCACTTTCCGACGAGGAGCAGGAAGTCTTTGCGACCCGGAGTGGAAATGAATACCACTTCAAATATCCATCCCCTGGCGATCAATTTGCTGAGCAGGGGGTGACAAAACGAGGACCAGCCAAGACTCTCACAGAGCTGGGGGTGGTTACGGTTCCTAAACCGGTTGAAGATGCCCGACGACAGCCGGTTGACAAACAGAAAGAAAAGAGGCCCGAGGAGGTTCAGAATCCGAAGCAGTCTCGTTTCAGTCGTTCGATTGGAAAGGACAAACCGGAGAGTTCAAAAAATCCGCGTGCCTTCGACATCATGGCTCAGCTAGCCATATTCCAGCGCGGATAACGCCGTACGAGTTGCTCCGATTGTCCAAGGAAACTAGAGAAGCCTTGCAAGAAGCCTTGGCCGATTCGGAGGCATTCCTCACCAGGATCAAACCAGCTCCCGAAGAACTGGAAATGTTAGCCCAACAGTGTAATGTGGCGGCCAAGAATCTTCCTTGCATCACCTTCACCAAAGAGGACATGCAGACGAAGAATTCAAATCATGATCGGCCCCTATACTTCGTCGGGTACATTGGCTCCAGTGAAGTCAACCGAATCCAAGTGGATCCGGGTTCCGCTGTGAGTATTATGCCACTTCGACTAATGCACAGCCTTGGCATTCCAGTCAGCAAGTTGGCGTCTACAGGCACAGTCATCTACGGATTCAACACCAGCGGGTCAAGACCTTTGGGTAAAATCCGGATAAAGTGCCAAATGGGCGATTTAAAGACGGAGGTCACGTGCTACGTGATTGATGCTGAGACGTCCTATAACTTACTATTGGGTCGGCCTTGGATCCATAGTAATGTTATAGTTCCCTCCACTCTACATCAGTGTTTGAAATATGTCGACACTGATGGAAGAGTTAGGACGGTGGTCGCGGATAAGCAACCATTCAAAGGATATGAGAATTACTTCACAGATTCTCTCCTTTATGGTAACGAATCCGACACGGAACCATCGATCCAAGGCACGGACAGCGGAGAAGAAGCTGATTCCGAAGCCAGATTCGATTACAATGGTGGTTTTGTTTTGAATGACATTGTACCCTTTGTAATCAATCTCGATGACGAACAGTCGTCAGACGGCGGTTGTAACTGGCAACTTGCCGATATTGAAATAAATCCTGGTTTAGAGTACTCCTTGTCTCTTGATGATGTGATAGAAGGATTATACAATAATCCTGATTTATGTATGCCACTCCGATCATCTTATGTAACAAAGAAACGCCTCCAGCATTCCTTCGGAACAACTCGGATTATTCCTGCCAAAACAGGAGGACAAAAAGAAGTGATCTACGGTAAAGGAGAAAGTCTTCCGTTGCCAGATCATTTCCTAAGAGAAGATGAAAACGACGACAAATCTGGTCTGCACTTATCAAAGTATAGTCCGGAAGCGCGTACGCTCATGGAAAAACAAGGATACGACTTTACACTCGGAGAAGGTTTATACTTCGATCGAGGTTCCCGTGTCCCAGTCAAAATGGCATATGTCCCGAAAGGGAAACCGGATAATTATTACCGTCACAAGAGAGGCCTAGGCTATGTCTCATCAGATGACGAATGTGGTTGGCAAATCATCGATCAAATTGCTAACAAAGCCAAAGATGGGTATTTGCCAGATTCTTCAGCTGAGGATTCCGACACAAGTTTGGGAGAAATGTTCAAAACCTTAATGTCGAACATGACTACAGCTGATCCATCTACAATGGAGGACGACGATCAAATGCCAACGTGGGAGGACCCATGGGTTCATCACCTAAACATGCAATATGGTGATAGGTTCGAACAGAGAGAGCCACCCACCGAAGACGAAGTAGTCCAAATCAATATGGGTGATGAAGCCAATCCAAAGCCCATATTCATCAGTGGTAGTCTCCCCTCAGATGAGAAGGAAGAGTTAGTTGCCTTGATCAGAGAGTACATTGATGTCTTCGCCTGGAACTATGAAGACATGCCAGGACTTGACCCCAATGTGGCAATGCACCGCCTCGACATCAAGCCGGATGCCAAACCTGTCAAGCAACAGCAAAGACGGTTTCGTCCGCAGATTATGGAAGCCATCGAGGCTGAGGTTAAGAAGTTGATCGACTCAGGATTCATCCGAGAGGAACAACATCCAGACTGGTTAGCCAACATCGTTCCTGTCATGAAGAAGAATGGCAAGATCAGGATTTGCATCGACTTCAGGAATCTGAACGAAGCATGTCCAAAAGACGATTTTCCTCTCCCGATCACGGATGTCATTATTGACAATACATGTGGATTCGAAAGAATGTCCTTCATGGACGGCTTTTCGGGGTATAATCAAATCAAGATGCACCCGGATGACGAAAAGCATACAGCATTCAGAACGCCCCTCGGTGTCTTCTGCTACACGGTGATGCCGTTCGGTCTGAAGAATGCAGGTGCTACATACCAACGAGCGATGACTAAGATTTTCCAGAAACATCTCAGGAAAATGGTGGAATGCTACGTTGATGATTTGGTGGTAAAGAGCCGCAACGAAGAAGGTCACATAAAGGACTTGAGAACGATGTTTGATCTTATGCGGAGTCATCAGTTGAAGATGAATCCTACAAAATCCTTCCTCGGAATGTCCAGCGGAAAATTCCTTGGATTCATCGTCACCACTAAGGGTATACACATTGACCCAGACAAGGTAAAAGCGATAAATGAGTTGCAACCCCCGAGGAATCTAAGGGAACTCCAAGGATTGCAAGGTCGTCTGGCTTATATCCGGAGGTTCATTTCAAATCTTTCTGGGAAGTGCCAACCATTTTCTAAGCTAAACAAGAAGGGCGTATCGTTTATTTGGGACGATGCTTGCCAGAAGGCATTCGAAGATATCAAGGCATATCTGATGAATCCCCCTGTTCTGGTCGCACCAAAATCAGGTAAACCGTTCTTGATTTACATCAAGGCGATGAACCATTCGATAAGTGCTTTATTAGCACAAGACGATGATAATGGTCACGAACAGGCAGTCTATTATCTAAGTCGGACCTTAATAGGCACCGAGTCTCGATACCCGATGATCGAGAAAGAATGTCTCGTATTAGTGTTTGCGGTACAGAAGATGCGACATTACTTAGTTGGCCAGACGATTTATGTCATCGCTAATGTTAATCCGGTACGGGTATTCATGACTCAACCAGGTTTGATGAATTAGCGGTTGGCAAAGTGGGCCCTTCTTTTGTCCCAGTATGATCTGCACTTCAAACAGCAGAAGTCGGTCAAAGGACAAGCGATTTGTGATCTTTTGGCGGCAAGCCCGACAACAGACGTAGTTGAGGTATATGATGATTTACCAGATGAAACCCACGAGGTTAATACCACATCACACCAACAAGTATGGCAGTTATACTTCGATGGTGCTTTGAGAGCAGTTAATAAGGCAGTAACCCCTGGATGTCCTAAGGTCACTTCTGGAGTTGGAGTTGTCTTAGTTTCCCCAGGGAAGCACGTGATGCCCTGAGCTTATTCGCTGACGAATCCATGTTCCAATAACGTAGCCGAGTACAACGCGCTCATCATTGGACTCAGTTTCGCCAAAGAGCTGGGGGTCGAGTATCTCGAAGCCTTTGGAGATTCTCAATTGATCGTTAACCAAGTTCGTGGAGAGTATGAGGTCAGGAACCCAAATCTGATTCCATACCACCAAGAGGCCGTCAGAATGGCAGATTCTTTTGAAGAACTTTACATTGAATACATCCCGCGTCTCCAGAACGCTTATGCGGATGCACTGGCAGCACTGGCGGTATCACTGGCGCAGCCGCCCGAAACTGAACTGCTAGTCACGGTGAGATCACACCAACTCTGCATACCCATATACGATATGGAGGTTGAAGAGGAGGATGATAGAAATGAAAAAGCCAAAGAGGTGAACTCAACCCGAATCGGGTCTGAATCCCGAGATTGGTGTTTTCCCATTATTGATTACGTCCAATACGGCATTTTACCAGAGGACGCAAAAGAAAAAGAATCTATTCGCCGAAGAGCTCCGTGGTTCTTTTACAATACCGAGACCCGTACGCTATATCGCCGGGGGTATGATGATTTGCTTCTCCGATGCCTTTCGAACGAAGAAGCAAAAGAAGTTCTTAAGGAAGCACATGAAGGAGAATGCGGTGCGCATCAGCCTGGTCCCAAGCTGTATGATCGAATCAGAAGAATGGGATATTTCTGGCCAACAATGGTTCGTGACGCAATCGAGTACGCCCGAGAATGTCATGCTTGTCAAGTGCATGCAAATTATATGCACCAACCTCCGGAGCGATTACACACATCAACCACGTCTTGGCCATTCGAGACATGGGGTATGGATATTGTCGGTCCTATCTTTCCTCCTTCAGTCAAAGGTGATCGATTTATTCTCGCTATCACCGACTACTTTTCAAAGTGGGCTGAAGCCATTCCGCTTAAAGAAGTGAAGACGAACAACGTCATCAACTTCATCAAGCATTACGTAATATACCGACACGGCGTGCCGAGGCGGATCATTTATGACAACGGTCCATAATTTATAAGCAACGCCTTCATCAGGTTCTGTGACAAGTTCAAGATTCAAGATGTTTCGTCGACAGCTTATTACCCAGCTGCGAACGGATTAGCTGAGGCTTTCAACAAGACGATCATCAAGATCCTGTCAAAGCTTGTGAAGACCAATAAGCGAGATTGGGACGATAAACTCGGCGAAGCGCTCTGGGCTTATCGCACCACAATACGCACTCCTACAAGAGCCACTCCATATTCTCTGGTGTACGGATGTGAAGCTGTACTACCGTTGGAGATTCAAATTCCTTCCCTTCGGATCGCTCTCGCAACGGAGATGACGACCGAAGAGCAGCATCAAAAGCGTCTCGAGGAACTCGAAAGGCTGGACGAAAAGCGCTTGGAAGCTCAACAAAACATCAAGTTCTACCAGGCTAGGATATCCAGGGCTTTTGACAAAAGAGTCCGCCAAAGAAGCTTCAAGGAAGGAGATCTGGTCCTTGCTGCTCGCCGACCAATAATCCTCACCTCCAAGAAGAAAGGTAAATTCGAACCTAAGTGGGAAGGACCGTTTGTAATAGATACAGTCTATTCGAACGGCGCTTATCGCTTAATTTTTCTAGAGGGTGATAGGCAATTAATGCCAATAAATGAGAAGTTTTTGAAAAAGTACTATCCCTAGTACGTTCAGGACAACTCATTTATCGGGAAGTTCCTTGAAGAATATTACACTTAATATTCTAAAGGATAACCCAAGTTCAAACCACCAAAATCCCTCATTGATCAATTTCAGTTGACAGTGAGTTCACCAAAAAGGTCCAATCTCAATTCGGAGTCCCCTTTCGATAAACGAAGGAACTCTCTTTCTTTTCTCTTTGGTTCAACCCTTTCATGGTTATAACCGAAGCTGAAATTTAACTTCGATAAACGAAGAACTCTTCTCTCGATCAGATAACCAATCCTATAAAAGGTAAGTTTATCTAGATCTTCCGGATTCTCGGAGTGGAGATCCCACTTCTAGTTTCCTTCTTGCACTGGAAATAGAATATAAAATTCTTCCTTTCCAGAAACAAGGAATAGAATATAAAATTCTTCCTTCCTTGTTCAGGGAATAGGATATAAAATTCTTCCTTCCCACATCAACTCTTTTTCCAAAATTTATAAAATTAAGATTCATCTTAGGTATTTTATCCCGAAACCTAAGCAGGGATAAGTCTGCGCCTAACACGCGCTGCCGGTTTAGTCTTTTTCCGATTGAAAAAGACACCAGAGTTCGATTCTGGGGTATTTTATCCTGAAACCTAAGCAAGGATAAGCCCGCACCTAACACGCGCGGCCGGTTAGTTCTTAACCGCTAAAAAGAACACCCGTCCACATATTCAACATTGTGGCAGGTCGTTATTAATAACACCGAAATCCATGCCTCACACGCATGGGGAATTTTATCCTGAATCCTAAGAAAGGATATGTCGACGCCTAACACGCGTCGCCGGTTTAGTCTTTTTCCGATTGAAAAAGACACCGGAGTCTGACTCTGGGGTATGTTATCCCGAAACCTAAGTAGGGATAAGCCAACGTCTAATACACGTTGCTGGGTAGCCTATTCCCATAACAATGGCAAAGTCTACATATTCAAAGTTGTAGCACAAAGTCTAAGGGAGTTCATTCCTTTAGCGTAACGTCACATGCGGAACGGATTAAAACAATCCGCATGTAAGCCCGACTCAAACGGTAGTCGGTAAGAGCACATCAAATCCGTTGAAGGCTGAGGATTTGCCAAAAATCTTAAGTCAACGTTTCATACACGTTGCTGTTTAGTCTTTTCACAGGAGAAAGACGAAGTCTACGTATTCAATGTCGTAGCACTAAAAGAGTTAACTCTTTTAGCTTAACGTCACGTGTGGAACGGATTTAGACAATCCGCACGCTAGCCCGACTCAAACGGTAGTCGGTAAAGGCTAATCAAATCCGTTAGAGGCTGGGGGTTGGCCAAAAATCCTAAAGCCAACACCTCACACGTGTCGCCGGGTAGCCTATTCCCATAACAATGGCGAAGTCTATGTATTCGACATCATAGCACGAAGTCTCAGAGAATTCAATCTCTGAGCGCAACGTTACATGCGAGCGGATTTAAACAATTCGCATGCTAGCCCGACTCAAACGGTGGTCGGTAAAGGCTAACCAAATCCGTTGATGGCTGAGGGTTTGCCAAAAATCCTATGAGTATTGTGGTCAATCATTTCAAACGGAATGACGAATCATAATAAAGATAAAAAAGGAAATTCACTAAAAGAGTCAAGAGTCAAAACACTCAGCAAACAAAATCACACATCAAGCCCGTGGCTAAAAATCTGCTGGCTGAACTTAGACAGCTTATCATCATAAGCTTGGCTAAGCTCAGCTCTAATGGACTCTTCGGTAGCGGCAGAGGTCTTCGCAGCAGTCTCCTCTGTCTCAACCAGCTCCTGCTTCAAGGATGTCAGCTCGTCAGATAAAGCAGTGCAGGTCTGCTGATCCTGTCCTCTCGTCATCTGGAGAATACCCAAGGTCTCCTCTTTCTCGCGGAGTTCTCTTCTGAGCTGGTCTATCTGGGTCTCACAAGAGACGATGGAAGAGTCAAGCTAGGCAAGGGAAGATAATCTGGTAGCAAGGCCGGTCTCAACTCGAGCTACTCGATCTCGCCGCACCTGAACCTCAAGGCTAGCAAGAACCTGAGTCTCGCGCAGTGACTGTAAACGGGTATCCAGCTCAACAGCGATAAATGAAGAGACACCGGTATCTCGAAGCTCACGAAACATCTGGAGCTCATGCTCTAAGCAGTCAAGATCGTCAACTATGGCCTTCGCCAAGTCTGGATATCCTGCTTCCCTTATCAAGTTGATTCTGGAATTAAGGAGAGGTTTAAACTGGTGAAGGGAAAGTCCACCGTGGAAGAGCTTGCCGATCATAGCATTCACAAAGGAGAAGAAGGAACGAACTTCTATGCAGATGACGACCTTGTCAGGATCGTCGTCAGATAACAACTCCTTTACTAAGACATGAAGACGAGAAGAACGCCCTACACAAAAAAGGGAGAAGTCCGTCAAAAGTCTTAATAAGAAAAAGGAATAACACTCTTCAATGAGTTAACTTATACCTTCTTCCCCTTGAGCCGCTGGGGGTAGTGGAGGTGTAACGGCTGTAGGTGCATCAACTGGTGTAGTTGGTCTCACAGCCGGCTCAACAGGGTCTTTCTCAACAAAAGCTCCTGCCAGATTCAAAACAGAATTCGCAGAGGCGTTACATTATAGTTGCATTAGTCAAGATCGGCTAGTCCTATAATTAACTCAGAAAGAAGCACATACCTTCAAAGGAACCATCCTCGGGATTTTCAGCGAAGGCGGGCTCAGAAAACATATCCCCAGGTAACTGGTCATCGATCTGAGGAGAGCTATATATGTAGCGCATCATAGGAGTGTCCGCAAACAAGCTTCCCTCGTCAAAGTCATCGATGGAGAAATCTGACATAAAAAGATATAAGTGCCAAAGAAGAGTGAAGAGACTACAACTAATGGAAATGAGTTACCTCTCACAGGTGCATCAGCCTCTTCATTTCCAGGATTTGCCTCCTGCAAATTATCTGAAGAAGCAAGAAGTAGAGGACAGTTAGAGAATACACAAATTCATTCGTGTATTATCTAAAGAAATACAGTGTCAGCGTTAGATGTACCTAGATTCACGGAATCGGGTCCTACATTGATCTCCTCTCTAATGTCAGCAACCCCTGTAGGCCTCTCTACATGAGGTAGTGGGTCAGACTCATCGGGAGATACGGGAATGGGATCGGGACTCATCTCATTCTCTCCACGCACTCCTATATAGAGATAGAAGAGCATGAGTCAATGTTCCGGATAACCAAGAGAATGGTTCACAGGATGGATATTACCTCCGTCACTGGCAGGATCATCGCTAGCCAGGTCCATATCAGAAGCTCGGGAAGCTGCACGCGGCTTACGGGCTAATCTCTTCCGCCTAGCAATGGGGATCGAAGGTCTCGCCTGGGGAGGAGGACGGAACTCTTCATCCTGATCAACTGTGGTCCCTGAAACATCAAACCATAATCAATTTCAATACTTCTGGAAGATAGAAGTAAAAGATGAATGGCAAACCTCGTTCGGAAAAGTCATCATAATCTTCGGGATCCCCGCCTGAAGCCTCGTATGTGGAATGGAATGTCCTCTGGCCCTCTTCATCAATCCGGCGAGTCTTGTTCCGCGCCCTCTGTGCTCGAGCGTTCTCCCGAATCCTAAGGGAATCAAGCTGAGAAGCCTCCTCAGCCTCTATCTCTGCAATCGGCTTCACGGGAACAGTCTTGTTAGCTGCTAGTAACCACTTGCAGCTCAAGAAAGTGAGGTTCAACTGCCGATCAATACTCGGGAGACTGAACTTAGCACCAGTACAGCCAGTCACGGTCCACAATAATGCACGGAGATCGTCTACCAGACCACTATGGGTCCGAAGCTGCTGACGAGGATTCCCGATGTAGAGCTGATCATAGCCAAACTGGCGAGCAAATCGGCAGGGTAGATATGGCTCTATGAAGCACTGATCCCTCACCCGAAAAGTCAGATAGCCAGGCCTGATGTTCACCAGCCAATTGAAGCAGCCAATGTCTAAGTGAGTCCGATACTCTCTCGGCCTCTCATCATCTATCAAGCACTCGCCGTACCGGCCGGAGAACTGCGAAAAACAAGTGGAGAACGCCCAATACTTGTGGACCTGCAGCTGCTGTCTGACATCAGAAAATCCTCGGCCCTCCCACCTGCCATTCTCAAGCAACTGTAGCAGGGGAACGGAGTGGTCTGTGGCGTTCGGCACCGACATCATATCCGAGCGGTGGAGGACGAACCAGGCCATCAGATAAGCGTACGGAAGCTCCACCTTAAGAGTGGGAATCTGACCTGGTAAATCGGTCTCCTTCCGTGTGAAGGCACCCGAAAGCTGTCGAAGTCCTCGGTGAATGTCAGCTACCATCACCGGAAGAAATGAAAGCTCTTTCTTATAAGCAAGCTGAACGGCTGGGTAGAGCACCTCTAAAGGCAATGCATCACCAGACTGAAATGGAACCACACACTTCTTCAACCAAATAGCGAGATAACCGGCAAGAAGAGTCATCGGTCGAATCGGTATGGTCGCATGCCATAAGAAAGATCTGAACCTGGTCTTCGCAGGGAAGCCACCCTCAGGACTGCTAGTGGTGTAGGAGTGAGCATCAGTCTTCTTCAACAAACTGTTCACCTCTGAGGGAGTAAGTGGGGCCAACTCACAAATATCCTCGCCAGAACTGTTCTCCAGGTTCTTGAACAAATAGTTCGCAAACTGCTTCAGACTCACGGAGGCCTTGGTCCTTTTTGCTAAAGGCTCGGACTGTGCCAAAGCAATGTGATAATGACAAGTGAGATCCCATAGAGTCTCATAGCGATCAGGCATGCGATCCTTCAACTGGTCCAATTCATGATTAGAGGGAAAGTACTCCTGGTATAGCATCTGTCCCATGGGCAAGCCAGAAATCCTGTGCATCTCGTGGAGAGCCAAACCCAACTCCCCCTGCCGGGTCAAAAAAGTGTTCGAGTCTGGATTATATAACTCGAACAAAGCACAGAAATGTCTCAAACTGACAGGCAAGCCATACATGGTGGTACGGACGGCTGTATACAAACCGCAAGCGTGCAACTCCTTACTCCATCGGCTCAAAACATACGTCGTCATGCGACTCCACCAAGACTTGTCCAAAGAATGGACCCAACCATAAATCCTGTGACGAGTAGCAGGCATCTCCCGTCCTAGGGCAGCAAGGCGATTCCTCAAGGTCGAAGCAGTGGCGAGAAACTCGTTACGTGGTGGTGCATCTAGTCCCAACACTCCAGGATGCAATCCAGTGATATGACTCCTGCTCGAGCCAGGAGCTGCCTGATGAGTGACGTAACCGCAATGGACGCTCTCATGATCCTCAGTCAAACGCCACGACATCTCCCGCGTCACGGCCTGACGCCTGAGCTCAGTCAACGAGCGATGTCGAGGAATCTCCGGCAAGTATATGAAGCCATTGCTCAGCATCAATGAATACGGCTTCTGGGTCATCGACAGAATCACCAAATAGGAAATCGCTCTTCCGAAGAGGCTGAGTAGAGCTGGCGTCCTTCACAAAAGGTGCGTCTGTGATCAACTGACGAATAGCTCGATGACCACTTTCCCTCACCACCTGGGCAACCTCAGTCGACGTGCCCGAAGCAAACTGAGGAGTAGCTGGAATAGAAGAAGGATCGTCGGAGGTCGAGTAATACTCGCCACGACGCCCACAGACTGCGTGGGACGAGAATGATCCAGAAGGGTACCCCACTGCAAAATAGACAGTTAAACACTGGTTAGTCTCGATTATAAAAGGAAATTGAACTCATCTTACAAATAGTTAAGGTAGAGTCATTGCCTTATAAAGGGTGAGACGATCTGGCCACATTGTGCAATTACAACACAGGGTATGTCGACAACATATCCCTGCCTTATAAAGCGCAATGTAGCGTCAAATCGCCCCCTTTAATTTTGAGATATGGTTTTGACCAAGCAAAACATATCTTTGAAGCGTCGATCCTTACCAACGAGAATCAAGGCTCTTCCCGATTGCCTCGCCAAGGAGAACAACGTGG
>BQKN01064383.1:0-16852 GCA_022839385.1 Asparagus kiusianus | reverse complement strand
AGGCTCTTCCCGATTGCCTCGCCAAGGAGAACAACGTGGGGTAAAAAATGACCAGTTTGTAAATTTACAAGAAAATAGGGACTAATTTGTAAATTTCCAAATACTACCAAAAATAGCTCACCAGCATAGGAGGGAGGTGCGCCATCAGCCAACATAGCAGGGGAACGACCTCTCGAAGGACGCGACATGACAAGCTGCAAAGTAAATTAAAAGAGGTCAGATCTAGAAAAAAAGATCACTTTTTTTATCAGATCTACCCCCCTGAAAGATTAACTCGAGGCGCCATATCATAGTTTTAACCCCCACATACGATCCCACAAGTACATAAATTAAATTGAGCATGAAAAAGATCAAAATTGTGGAGGATTTACCTGAAGAAAGGCTCGAGATCCAATAAAGATGAGGTCTTTTAGGAAACTTTCACCACGTGCTCGAGGGGCCTGAAAGAGATTTTAAAGAATGGTTTTTTGAGGGATTTTTCAGTCCAAGATCCAAAGGAACCCTAGATCTAGGACAAATATCAAGATTTGAAGACGAAAGAGTGCTCGAGGGAAGAGAAAAGGCAAAAAGAGGACAAGGGGGGGCCGGCCCTAGAAAAAGAGAGGGAAAAGAAGAAAAAGAAAGAGAAAGGGACCTTTTTATAGGTTGGGCTAAGTTGAACCGGACCGGACCAAGTTGAACCGAACCAGACCAGTCCAAATTAGTTCAAAAGAGGCCGAATCAAACGTCAAAACGACTTCAAATCAACTGAGGGTCCCATCCTTGGTTTATTCCTGTCTCTCCCACACATTCGGAAGGAACGGAAAAAATCTTTTGAGCCAAATTACTGCCTTTTTTTGGCTCATTTTCAAGCCGGTTTAGCTTATTTTGAGCACGGAAATACTCCAATAAGGTATACGAGTATAAACTATTCCCCATTTTTATTGAGAAGTTCCTGGAGAATATTTTTCTAAAAATATTCTTAAGGATAACTCAATAACACGACGCCGGACAACGCGTCGCAAATAAAGACTCAATGCCAATAATCGAGGGTTAGTTGTATGTCGAACCAACAAACACGAGCTAAAGATTGGAAAATCAGGAATCGACTTCAAGTTCAAATTCCGACGATGGTCAGACAATAAATGCAGCACCGGAATCCTTACAAGCATTCGACGAAGCACCGAATAGCCTGAAGGAGTGAAGGAATACAGAACAAAAGTCGTTCCAGGTCCCGTTACACCGACAAAGGGTAGGGGCAATCATATCCAAAGTATTCCAGACTCTTCTATAAAAGAATGAGGCTGGAACACTTTGGAGGGGGTATCTGTAGGCGTATAAAATTGCCTATAGGTCCCTTAACATGGCTCGGCACGATGATTCAACAAATCAACGGACGTTCGAGCGACGAGGCGATGAGGCACGCAAGCAACGGAATACGTTCGCGTGTGGAACCAAACCAACGGTTCGGAAAGTTAACGAGTCGTCCAACAATAAAACGGACTTGAACTCAAACACCGAGGCGGGAATACTGCCAAATAAAGACCTGGGCTATCAAATCAAAGTCCGGACAAATCAAACGAAGAACCGAAAGACGGAAAACACCGAAAAACGACAAAACGGAACACACCCGGGGACTCGGCCTAAACCGAGCCACCCTGGGGTGGCTCGGCATGAGCCGAGCCACCCTGAGGTGGCCCGACTCCCCCCCCCCCTCTCTCTTGTGCACGAACACACAGTGAAGAGAGGCTATAAATAGGGGGGGTGGTTGTTCATTTGGGAGGACTTTTCTGAAACTTCTGAAGAGCCGAAACTCTGCCGGATTGCGACCTCAACTCGGAATTGTGAAGGCTTGAAGACTTGGATACTCAGATCTACGTCATTCTACTCCGGATCTAAGCTTGGTTCTTAGATCCCGAGATTTGAGCGAGCGTTTCCTTGGTGAAACGATCCCTCCCGGCTATTATCTCCTTGGTGGGATAATACCCGTCATACCACGTAGATCTGTTCGGATCGAGATTGCGCGGTGGTCCACGGTAATCAACCCCGGCACAGGCAAACAACCCACGCAAGCGAGGGACCGTAAAACAGGAAACTCGTGATTTGTTCAGAGAGAATTGTAATTTTTATTTCTTTATTTTGATCTTCATTGTAACCGGCTCTTATTAAAAGACCGGATCTTTGTAAACGCATAAAGTTGTTATCAAAGTTGTAATGAAATCATCTATGAAGAAGAACACAATTTTCCACGCGAACATTCACACGAGAGAGTTCTGTATGAACCCTCTTGCATACACTGGATGGAATGGTTGAGTATTAGAGTTAGGCGAGTTCACCTTGGCAGGCAAACTCCGACCCCTTGTTCATGTAGGCGAGTTCGTGAGGTATCGCCTACTGTTTTGCCTTTGTCGTTAAGGCTCATTCACTCATAACGCTTACCCGTCAAGTGGATTCGGTAAGACCCGCCCGACTTCGATGGTTCGGCCACTTGGGTAGGCTCGCCTGCTCCGAACAGCCTATTTATGTCAGGGATATGACCTGAGAAACAAAGTCTGCTTGAGGGAGCAGGCTCGTCCGCTTTGATTAGTTCGCCTGAACAGCCGAGTTTGTCAGAAATAGCGGATCTGCCAAAACGGGAGATATTACGATCAGAGTGAAAGTCCGCCTGAACGCGAAGGTTTGCCTGATTTGGTGAGCCCACCAGTGTTAGGAGGGTTATTTCTCTACCTTGCACTTTTTAGACCCGAATAATAATTTAGGCCGTCACATGAAGCGAAGGTTCGGGCCTCCTGTTGGGCGAGGACCCATCGTCGTCGCCGACGGGCTCTTCTAGAGAGAGGTGTGTCCGTACGGATCGTAATGGCGTGGTCTGCGCCAAGATGAACCGCCATCTCTTCTTGAGCGGGGGTCTGCGAGGGTCGTTTGGCGACCTATCTGGTAGCCCTTTGCCCTGAATTTTTGACCTCTGGCTTAGCCTTGATCAACTTGGAGGGAATAGGCTCCCTCGACATGACTCGGATATATTCCTCAGGCGTGGAGGCTTTGAACGTTTGAGGTCGGCCTCTACACACGACTCTGTGGTGTTTGCGGGATGCATTGCCACCAGAGGAGGATAAAGACAAGTACTCTTCGTACTTGGATTGGTTGAACTCGATTTCTAGGGATTCCAAGGTCGTCTCGATAGCAACCTTGTCGAACTATGCTACCACCATTTCGGTTGAGGAAATAGCTTCTCCCACTATGGCCACCATTTTCTGTAGGTGTAAATTTTGATTTCCTGAAACTAGGATTTTGTTTGTATTTATAAGAATAGCTTATTACAAACTAATGAATCAAAATTATAACAGAAGCGGAGGGAATGCCCCCCTTGTTTAACGTGGGGACTTTGATAGCGATAGGATGCCTCGCTCGATTCTCACACCGAGTCTACTTCCCTTGGACGATTCGATCAAGGTTGCTGGTGAGCTTCAGTATGCAGTAAAAGCTTATGTTAATCGAGTTCGAGTATCCGAGTCCAAATGGCGATCAAAGCCGAGAACTGAGAGCTGACGGTTCAGCCAACTGATTGATTTGATCAATTAACTATGAACGGACTCTTAATCTCTGAAGCTCCAATCCCGATCCTCCTTCCTCTCCTCCTCCCCTTTTGTGTGGGCAAGAGAGGTTCTTAAATAGGGGAGAGATGGCATGGTCATCCCTTGAATCATGGGATGTGACCATGTACTGTTAGGAGATACCATGCTTCTCACTTGTACTATGAGCGGCCGCTTGATGGGCTCGGGGTGTTGTACCCCTCCCTTCACGTCGTGGGTAATGGGAAGGTCCATCCTTGTACGTGGTGTTACGGCCGCCAGGTGTTCTGGCGAGTCTGGCGAATTCCTCATTCGTCGGGCTGGTTGCTTGAATGTTCAGGCGAATCTCAGTTGCTAGGACTAAGTTGACTCGTGTAGGCGAGTCGAGTAGGCAGACGAACTTTAGTCACTTGGGTTGATTTTGATTCGTGCGGAAGAGTCAGGTACACAGGTGAATTCGGCGACTGCACAGATTTGACTGGTCCCTTGTACTATAGAGGGCTACTTGATGGGCTTGAAGTACTGGGCTCCTTTCCCTTACGTCGTGGGTAATGGGAAGGCCCATCCCTGTACATGGTTATTGCAGCTGTCAGGTCCTCTGGCGAGTCTGGCGAGTTTATCGATTACAGGAAAATTCGACCCTTGAGTAAGCTTAACTCGTGCGGGCGAGTCTAGTGTGCAGGTGAGTTTCTGATCGCTCGGCGGATCGCCAGATGTGTAGGTGAATTTGGTGATTGTGTGGTCTTGGCTCATGCTGGCGAATCAAGGACACGGGTGAGCCCAAAGTCCAAGTTGTGTAGGCGACTTGGATATGTAGGCGGATTTCTGCAAAGGCAATTTTTACCTCCTACACACAGCCTCGCCAGCAAGCACGAAGCTCGCCTGTCGATATTTGAAGCTCACCTGCAGTGATCCGACCTCCCCCACAAGCATGAGGCTCGCACGCCATCGGCCTAGACCTCACCGGCATCAACCCCGTTTGTCTGCCTGCATTGACCCAGCCTCGCCAGCAAGCATGAGGCTCGCCTGACAATAGCCTAGACCTCGCCTGACTTGAACTCGCCTGCAAGCACAAAGCTCGCATGTCGATGTTCGAAGCTTGCCTGCAGGCCTCAGTTTGCCCGTAGGCTCGAGCTCGCCTAACTTGAACTCTCCTGCATTCTGTAAGACTAGCCCCCATGGGACTCGCCAGCATGAGCTCCAATCGCGACAATTCCTATCAAGTTAACTATTACTTCTTATAACCAACACCGTCATTTTCGCAAATAACGATGCTCGATCAGTCATCACACTCATATGTCCCTGAATGGCCTGATCAATCCCGAGCATTATAAATGTTTTCTTAGAACAACCATCAGTATCAGCCTACCAGGTGATGTGCCATACTAACCCCCTATTTCGAAAAGCAACCCGTCAAATGACGAGTTTTTATTTGGATCCTACATTGGACTAAGTTATTATACTTAACCACATAGCCCAATGCCTCGAACAGCTAAGGGTAGGAAAGAAATTTTAACATAAAGTCTAAAAAACGTTCTAACAACTCATCATACTGAGAGGAATAGTACGTCTAGCCCGATGCAAATAGTAATTGGTAAAGACGAATCAAACCCGTTGATAGCTGAGGGTTTGCTAAAAATCCTAAGTGTCGGCTAACAAGAGGGAAGTATGCACATGAGGTGTTGAAAGCGATAAGTAGACAACAAAAGTATAATTCCATTCATAATTGACTTTGAGACAAAACATTTGAACAAAGTTATGGTAATACATTCGAACAAAGTCATAACAAAGCAAAAGAGTCTCAGATATCAATCCACTCCGCCGAACCTAGTTCAGCTCATTGAAAGAGCTGAGTTTAGCTTTAATAACGGCTATCTCCTTCACCCGGTCTGCTCGGACATGTCCTCCGCCTCCTTCTGGATCTTAGCCTCAAAGGACGCAGTAACAACAGAGTCTTCTTGACGTAGTGCCTGGAGGGTCTGCATCTCCCTTTCAACAGCGCCGTGAACATTCACACTCTCAAATTACAAGCCTTTCAGGGTCGACTCTTCCTCGATGAGCTGGGCCTTCAGTCGAGTAATGGTGGACACTGAAGCATCAATCTCGGCCTGCAATAGGTATTGTCGATTAAGCAGATGCACGACGAGAGTTCCTTTGTCCGATAGGTCCCTCTCTCGAATCTCCTACTCTCACGCCCCTTTAATCCGAGCTTGAGGTATGAGCCGCTCCACTTCAGGCTCCGAGTCTGCGTGCAACAGGCCTTCCAAGCATGTCAAACATAGCTCAAAGCTGAGAAGCCTTACCAAGCAGTGTGAAGCTTGGCGAACCTCGCCCAAACGCCTGAGAACGGCTACGCAATTCATGAGGAAGGTCTTGAAATCTGCACAAGTTCCCCAACCAAGGCTGACATTTGAGATCACTTGTTTCATAGCATTCTCCAATTGCCTGAGGATATCCTACATAGATCTAGAGCTCGGGGAGGCAAATTCCTGGCTAGCAGGAATCATGGCGATAGGCTGGATTAGGGGGATAGTCCCTTCATCATCAAGAGGAGGCTACGAGGAGGACTGCGGGGCGGAAGCGGGAGTGTATTCTTCCTCCTCGTCATCAGAGAGGATGACGGGTTCGGATCAAATAGTCTCGAGTCCTGAGACCGGAACCCCTTCTTGAGCTACAAAAAAACATAAAGAAGTCAGAAATTTTAGCTCAATGGGTCAGAAAGTTTCTAAGTCCTGAAGACAGGCAGTCTGCACCAGCACATGCGAGCTCTACCATGCGAGCGAGCGAACAAAGCTCGCCTAACAAAGGAAGAAGCTCGCATGATAATCGAGCTCTCCTGACAAACAAGGCTCGTCTGAGGTAGGAGCTCACCCACCAAGCAGAGCTCACCTAATAAATGACACTCGCTTAAGCGGAGATTGCCTGAGCGGCAGAACCTTGCTGGAGTCGACAAAGTTCATCACAGAGAATGAACAAAAGTTGTTCATCTTCCCAGTCTCATGGGTTCATGAACTTGGTTCAGTCCCACAGTTTTAAAACTTACCATGGTGGGTTAAAGGCACAGATAAGGTACCTGTGGTGGCTGTGGCGGCCTCAGCGGCAACGGAGGAAGAGGAAGCCTCCTTCTTCCCCTTTGATGCACATGCTCTCACTCTTGGAGCCATCTCGAACTTATGGACCCTGAGTTTTCTCTGAGAGCTTGAGCAAGAGAATTTGTGAGCACAGTGATCTTCCTACAAAGGAGATGAATGCTATATATGCAAAATCTCAACGGTCGAGATTCGCTAGCTCCAATGAGGCAAGCGGTTCGGATCACCTGAAGATGGTTTGAATTGACAGTTCGAATCGAACGTCCGTGAGCAAGATAGGGCGTTCAAAATTCCACATGAATAGCCAAGATCTAGAAGTTTAGGCATGATCTCCTATCAAAGCGACGGTCGAGATCGAGAACATCGCTGAACTAATGGTTCAGATCAAGTGCATGAAGACGAGGCATCCCTATCGAACCACATTTAATGTGGTCTGACATGCCCATGATGCCTCAACTAACGTACCCACATCGCCTCAGCTGGCAAACAAAAACGTGGCTCGCCCACCACCCTCTTGAGCCTGCTTGATGCTTGGGCTCACCTGCCAAGCAGTATGAGCTCGCCTGAGGCTTGAACTTACTTGCCAAGCAGCTCGAGCTCGCCTGAGGCTTGAGCTCACCTGAGGCTTGAACTCACTCGCAGCTCAAGCTCGCTTGATGCTTAAGCTCACCTGTCAAGCAGCTCGAGCGTGCCTACACCCTATTGAGCTTGCCTGAAAGGCTCAACTCATCCAAGGCATCCAAGCTCGCTTGGGCCAAAGAACAACGATCCTGTATTAATCTATTCAGAGTGAATGAAAGCATATGCACAAGTTATTCAAGATGTAATGAGCAGATAATAAAGACATAACTTTATTTCATAACAGTAGATTTTGAGACAATACATTCGAACAAAGTTATGATGATACATTCCAAACAAAGTCATGACAATACATTCAAAAAAGAAAATAAATACATCTCAAAATCTACCCTATCAAGCCTAATCTAGCAAAGGGAAGGATGTGAGCGCAGCCTTAACAGTGGCCAGCCTCTTTGCCCAGTCAGCTCGGAGCTACTCCTCAGCTCCCTTCTGGAGTTCGACCTCAGGAAGAGCATCAGCAGCAGCAGCAGCAGCCGTGTCCTCTCAACGCTCTGCATGGAGGACTCACATCGCTTCTCTGTAAGCGCCATGAATTCTAGTGCTCTCGAGCTTAAAGTCCTTCATGACTACCTCTCCCTGGGCGGTCCTGACCCCGGTATGCTCAATGATGTTATCGTAAGCGTCCATCTTAGACTACAAATGATGTTGTCGCTCACAGAAATTTGTAGCAACAACCTCCTGCTCTGATATCCTCCTCTCTTGAGCTTTGCACTTGCACGAAGCTTTGATCCGAGCTTCGATTATGAGTGGTGCCACCTCATCACGAGGGTCAGAGAACACTAGCCTCTCCAAACGATGCACATATTCCTCCTAGTGAATGAGTCGTTGTTCACAAAGCACAGCCAATTGATGACTGTCTCCCTGTTGATGTTTGGGTCAGAAATTGTTTTCTTCATTGTGATTGAATCTATTATAACTTCAGGCGTTACAATAAACTCAACAAAAAGTTAGTCTTTTTATAAGATTTTTATACAATGGAAATAACCAATTACGATCTCTTTCAAACAACACACAGATCCTATTTATTAGTCTCTGTTTGTGTGGGATCTTTGCCTATGCCGGGGATGTTAATATCCGTGGACTACCTACGGATCGGATTCGGTTGACAGAATGATTAATCAGAGCTTCTACTTTACCAAGGAAGTATTCGCTGAAGCACTGACATCGACCAAGCAAAATCAGTACTCTTCTCGAGATTAAGACCAAGCCTAATCTCAAGGAAAGGTGGAAACGGGCTTTAGATCCTTCGAAAGACTCCTTCTTTATGCCGAAGCTCACCGGGATCTCGCTAGCCCTTGCTGAAATTCGTAGCTCTTGGCTCTGAAGTTTGGCACCACCTTCTCATCTTGATAATAATTCACCCCCCTGTAAGGAGACCCTAGATTTGTATTTATAGGGCTTTGGATGCAGAGTATTTGGATGAGAATGAATGATTTGACCCTATCTTTAGTTAATAATGATCTAATCATATTTGTGGATGATATCTAATCAGTTAGGAAGCTTTGGAACTGAAGAAACTGATCAAAATAACCTAAAACACGTTTTGGGCGTTATGGCAGTTCTGGGCGCGAGATAGATCGTGATGACCCACGCGCGCGCAAGTCACCATGAGGTGACCCGCGCGGTCACGGGTCACCAACTAGTGACCCGCCCGGTCGTCGGTCACCAAGCGATGACCCGCATGAGCGCGGGTCACCCTTAGGTGACCCGTGCGCCACGCGAGTTCCGAGCTTTTTTGAGCTTTTTGGTGTTTCCTGACTTTCCCAAACTTGTATTTTTCGCCGTTTTGTATATCTTATCATTTGGTTGACTTGTGCGCTTCGCTAACTCGCTTTATGCTATCGTTAGCTTCTTTACGCCACTTAGAGCTGACCGACAGGCACGACGGGCACTTGGAGCTAACCAATAAGCACGGGCCACTCGGATAATCCTTATTGACTCGGATGATGACGTTCATCATCTTCTCTTTGTCTTGAGCTACCTACGGACACCTATAGGCATTTTTAGACACCTACAGATACCCTCTTTAAAGTATTTCAGACTTATTCTTTTATAGAAGAGATTGAAAAGCTTTGGATGTGATAGGCCTAACCTTCAGTCGGTGTGAAAGGACCTGTAATTAGCTTCAGCTCTTGACTTTTTTAGTCTTCAATCTACTCAGTATTTTATTGAATAGATAAAGATCTTCCGGTGTTATGTTTATCATCTGACCATTGTTGAAGTCTTGAACTGAAGTTGGTATATAAGTTTCTAAACTTAGCTCGTATCGTTGAGTTGATGTTGAACTGATCGTCTTCGTCGAGAATTCATATTTGGATCACAATTGAACTCCCTGGAATCATCCTTTAATTCAAAAAAAAATTCTTAGCTTTATTTTGGCAAAATTGTCAATACGTTGACCGGCGTTGACACAGTTTATACTCGTACGTCTGCTGGAGTCTATACAGTTTAAGTTCTTAAGGCATTAGAGCGTGGCGGTCCCAAATATTAGGGCTGCAGGACCAACTGTTAAAGCTGATTCATCTGCATGTATGGATATTATCCTGAAGTTGTTGGACGCACAAGTCACGAGACCAACTAATGAAGCTAGTGCGTCAATGACTCTCGCATGTATAGGATTTTTGGTAAACCCTCAGCCATCAACGGGTTTGATGAGCCTTTACCGACTACCGTTTGAGTCGAGCTAGCATACAGATTATTTAAGTCTGTTCCGCATGTAATGTTATGCTAAAAGAGTTAACTCTTTTAGTGCTACTATATTAAATACGTAGACTTCATCTTTCTTACGGGAATAGACTACCGGTAACGCGTGTTAGGCGCTAACTTATCCCTTTTTAGGATTCGGGATAAAAATCCCCAGACTTGGATTCTGGTATCTTTTTCACTTGACGAAAGATTAAACCGGCAATGCGTGTTAGGCATAGGCTTATCTCTATTTATGAGTCAAGATAAAGTTTCTCGTGTGTGTAAGGTGCGGATTTTAGTGTTATTACTAACGGTCTGCCACAATGTCGAATATGTGGGCTTTTATCCTTTTTACAGTCAAAGACTAACCAACAACACGTGTTAGGCGATGACTTATCCCTACTTAGGTTTCTGGATAAAATTCCCCAGATTTGGATTCTAGTGTCTTCTTCACTCGGTAAAAGACTAAACCGACAACACGTATTAGGCGTTGATTTATCCCTACTTAGGCTTTAGGATATAATTCCCCATACGTGTAAGGCACGGATTATTGTATTATTAATAATAACCTACCACAATGTCGAATATATAGGGTTTTGTCCTTTTTACGATCAATGACTAACCGACAACGCGTGTTAGGCGCTGACTTATCCCTACTTAGGCTTCGGGACAAAATTCCCTAGATTTGGATTCTGATATCTTCTTCACTCGATGAAAGACTAAACCGGTAACACGTGTTAGGCGTTGACTTATCCCTACTTAGGCTTCGGGATAAAATTCCTCGTGCGTGTAAGGCACGGATTATGATGTTATTAATAACAACCTGCCACAATGTCGAATATGTGGGCTTTTATCCTTTTTACGGTCAAGGACTAACCGACAACGCGTGTTAGACGCTGACTTATCCCTACCTAGGCTACAGGATAAAATTCCCTAGATTTGGATTCTGGTATCTTTTTCACTCAGTGAAAGACTAAACTGGCAACGCGTGTTATGCGTTGACTTATCCCTACTTAGGCTTCATGATAAAATTCCCCGTGCGTGTGAAGCATGGATTTTAGAGTTGAATGATGGTGTCTTCCCTTAGGGAAAAGACGAACCCGATACTGGAAAGGAAGAATTTTATATTCTATCTCCAGTTTTAAAGTAAACTCAAAGTGGGATTTCCACTTCTAGAATCCGGGATGGTAAAACTAAAGGTGAGATCTCCACTCCGAGAATCAAAAAGATTCGAATAATCCTAATTGTCAGAAGGTTTGATTACTAAACTAAAGGTGAATTTTTCGTTTATCGAGAGTGAATTGTGGTTTTGGCCCTAACTATAGGAAGGTTTGACCAAGTGGGAGTTTGAGACGACCCTAACTATAGGAAGGTTTGATCACTCAATTTTAAAGTGGACCTCTCATTAATGGAAGGAATCGAGAGGGGATTTTGATTTTGGCCCTAACTGTAAGAAGGTTTGATCGAGTGGGAGGTTTGAGACGATCCTAACTGTAGGAAGGTTTGATCGCTCGATTTGTGGACCTCTCGTTCATTGGAGGAAGAGGGGATTTTGGTTGTGGTCCTAACTGTAGGAATGTTTGACCGAATGGACAGTGGGAGTGGGAGTACATAACACAATGGGAGTGTTGACTTGTACAAATCACTCAGTAGGGGTTATTGGTGTTAAGTGATAAGGACTTAACACGAAGGGGTTTGACAATTGTCAAAGATTAGTAGACTAAAATTCCAAGCATTATATCTGGACTCTAATAGTGGGAGTGTTGAGTGTGCAGACACAACAGGATTTTGAGTTGATTAAACCAAGAAGAGTTTTAGTGGACTCACCGTTAATTAATTTGATCAGTGAGGGATTTTATGGTGGAAGATTGTAAATTATCAACACCGGTAGGAGTTTTTTTTGTGAGGGAAGATTGATCCAACGAAGTGATCAAATCTTATTTTAGCAAAAGAGTGCTTGGAAGTTGGTGGAATTGATCCCGATAACGAGATATGTTTTATCCTTGAACATTCAGAGTCTGAGTGGGAGTTTCTCATTTATCACTTCTTTATAGTGACCGGGTTATCCGTAAGAATACACCATATAGCATTCTTCCGGAAACTTCACGTTACATGAATCATCCACCCCCAGCTTTCTTTACAAAACCGGGTCTAACATTGTACTCACTTGGATGACCGGGTTATCCTTAAGAATACCAAGCATGGCACTCTCTTCGAACTTCCCGTGAAAGAAAGGAAATAGTTTAGACTCATATACATGTTGGAGTATTGAGAAGCAGTTTATACTCGTATACTCTTCGGAGTGTGCATTCGGCTTAATTTAGTGTTATGACGTCAGCTTCAACCAAGGTTTGGATGCTATTTTTGAGAGCAAAGCAAGTATTGGTACGATGAAGGATCCTCCTATGGTACGCACAATACTTTGGATCTGTAGTATTATCAGCTTCCTCCTTATTTACGATAGGTGGTAGCTTGATCTTGTTGTTCTCAAGGAGGGATTCAAAAATGGTCGAAACGTCTTCGTCCTTGGAAGGAGTACTCTTTTAGGAATTTCAGATTCAAAGTATTTTATTGTCTCCGAGGTTTTTGTTATGATGCCTGATTAACGTCAATAACTGCAGTGTGTGCCTTCCCCTTATCACGGGAGACGACAAAGCTTGAGTTCAGAGGGTTAGCCGTCGGTTGGCTTCTTTCGGCTTTCTTTCTTCTGAGGAAGCGTTCGGCCTGCTCTCCGCATACCTTCAACTCTTTCTAGTTATTGGACGGTGATACTCTCATAACTTCCAAAATATCAATAGATAGGTTGTTATGACAGGTTTGGAGGATGAAGTCCTCTGTGACTGGATCTCGACAATTCATTGCCTTATTTTGGAAGCACTTGATGAAGTCATCGATCATCTCTTCATCTTCCTATTTCTCCTCAAAGAGTATCCTGATGGATACATCAGCATCGTCATCAAAGAAATTGCCGAGGAATGAGCTTTCCATGTCATCCCAGCTGTTGATGCTTTCAGGCTTGAGACGACGGTACCAATCGAAGGCAGGCCCGCAAAGGGTGCTAACGAATGACCAAACCATCAAACGCTCATTGTCAGAGATCACTCCCAAGTGGTACTTGAAATAAATCAAGTGTTGAGTGGGGGAGCCCTTCCCGTCGAACAGTATGAAGTTGATCAGGTTGAACTTCACTGGATACGGGATCGAGTCCCACTCTCTTGGATAAGGACACGGAATACCGGTCTTCTTCATCTCTCAAGCAGACATCAAAGCATTGATTTTGCTCTTGAGGTTTTTCATATTCTCGTCCTCATCTGTACCATGCTTTGGATGATTTCTAAGAGGAATAACGCGGCCACCCCGGCATTGTCATCTTCGGTGGGACCACCCCCAGCGTTGTTGTCTTCAATAGGGCCACCCCCAGCATTTTGGTCAGCCGGAGGGTTGTCTTCATCGAGGTGTTCGTCCACATCTAAATCGCTACCTGCTTGGTTAGCAATGTTGAATCGCTACCTGCTTAGTTCGTTCACATTGTTAAACCCAAAAAATTGGTTAGCAATGTTGTGATGGCTGGATTCATCAAGTTGATTGGACAGAGTCCGAATCTGTTGGTCATGCTCTTCCTTCATCCGTATCATGGTCATTTCCAGTTCGAACTTGAAGTCTCTTTTTGCTTAGCCAACACATCCTCGATGATTTTGGCCATTTGCTCGGTGTTGATCATAAGAACGTCGTAGGATTGTCCTGGGCTGGATACTGTATTGTCAGAAGTGATTACAGAGTTGGCATCTGATGCTTCATCATCTGAGGATAATCCCCTCTGCATTATCTAATAATCCCTTTGTCTAATGGTTCCCGATCATAACCAGGTTAGACGATGCGATATGAGTTGGTCAGAATTAGAAGGTCGAGTTGACTTTCCTCTATCAGCCATATTAATTATGACTTTTGGAAGTTCGTCATCTTGAATGGCTGATCATTTCTTGTAGAAACGTCTTGGCTTTGTATGCTTCAGAGAAAAGCCTTTGGAATACTGAGACCGTCTGTGGAGCGGTCTTAGGGCAGCTACACGCTAATAATACTACCCTGATAAGCTTAGTACACAGACAGTAGGAGTCCGCTTCTTGGGTACTCTTCTTTCGAGATTTGTTCGTACCCCCAACCCGATAGTACAACTCATCGGCATGATTACCGAAGCAACCTATCGTGTGCTGGCACGGCTTCCTAAGCATAACATCGTCATCGTCAGGCGAAAACGTTTCCTTCTGGGGGGTTCGACGTCTTGTTAGCACTCTCAAGAGTCACACGTTTGGAGCCACGCTTTGGTGAGCATTGGACCTCAACGGGCTCTCGGACTTCGACATGCGGTCTAAGGCGATCGGTTATGCGAGTTTTTTCTTTATGAGAAGGCTCAGACTTGTTGTAAGGGCGAGTGTGACCCCCAGCTCGATGAGTTGCTCAGGGTTCAATCATCGGACCCAAGCGCTCTTTGATCAAAACCTTGCCTCGATCCTTGTGCAAAGGACCCAGACGATCCGCTATTACTTTCTTGCCTCTGGATGAGTTTACACTGCCGTGTGGCTTCACTAGAAGTATCAGATCAATCAGCACAGGGGCGGAACTCGACAGAATCAGAAAAACGGGTGCGGAGTGTCTCCTGTCTCAGCCCTGGCACGGGTTAGGACTTGGTGACCCGCGACCGGGCGGATCACTTCGGGGTAACCCACGGCTGGGCGGGACACTTCGGGGTGACCTATAGCTGGTCAGTCACCTGGGTGTGACTCATGTTTTTTTTATCTTTTTGGCCGTTGTTTCGGACTTTGGCCTCCAAGTTTGATGCAGCCTTGGTTATTTCATGGCTATGTCATTCTTCTGCATCTTTTGTACCTTTTGCACAAGAATTCGCGTGTACGCAAGCAGTGCATGACGTTTTTTGATGCGTTCCTCAAGGTTCAAACGGGTCCTTTTGACTTTGATCCATTCATTCGTTGAGGACTTAGAGGGCTGGTCATTCGTCCGCTGTTGGGGCGCTCGACGCTTCTTGAATTTCAGATCTGTTTCGTAACGGATCCCATCTACAGGCTCCAAAGCCTTAGAGAATTAGCGTGCAAGGCGTTGGCGCTGGATTTGTTGAAATCTTTTCGATAAAATGGGCGCGTCTCCAGCGGCTATCTTCTTGATTGAGGGGGAGTCCAGATCTGCAGATCTGGCCTCGTTGAAGGTCGGAGGGGCGTTGAAAGGCGTGATTGCAGCAGCAATGGGGGCGTTGATCTTCCTGTGCTTATGAGAAGCGGAGGATCTGGAGGAGAAGGACGACAGATATTTCTCAAACTTGGCCTGGTCAAACTCGTACTTGACCTCTACATCAACTGGGATCCAGATCCAAGGTTGCGACACATCAGCCTTCGCAGAAAGGCTGTTGGCTCCTACTGTGGTTGCTAGTGTGTTTGGATCAGAAATTGTTTTCTTCATTGTGATTGAATCTATTACAACTTCAGGCATTACAATAAACTCAACAAAAAATTAATCTTTTTATAAGACTTTTACATAATGGAAATAATTGATTACAATCTCTTTTAAACAACACACCGATCTTATTTATTAGTCTCTGTTTACGTGGGATCTTTGTCTATGACGGGGACGTTGATATCTATGGACCGCCTACGGAACAGATCCGGTTGACAGAATGATTAATCAAAGCTCCTACTTCACTAAGGAAGTATTCGCTGAAGTACTAATATCGACCAAGCGAAATCAGTACTCTTCTTGAGATTAAGACTAAGCCTAATCTCAAGGAAAGGTGGAAATGGGCTTCAGATCCTTCGAAAGACTCCTTCTTTATGCCAAAGTTTGCCGGGATCTCACTAGCCCTTACTGAAATTCGTGGCTCTTGGCTCTGAAGTTCGGCAACACCTCCTCGTCTTGATAATAATTCGTCCCCCTCTGCAAGGAGACCCTAGGTTTATATTTATAGGCTTTGAATGCAGGCTATTTGGATGAAAATGAATGATTTGACCCTATCTTTAGTTAATAACGGCCTAATCATATTTGTTGATGATATCCAATCAGTTGAGAAGCTCTGGAACTGAAGAAACCGATTGAAACAACCTAAAACACGTTTTGGGCGTTATGGCAGTTCTAGGCGCGAGACAGACCGCTGTGACCCACGCGCACAGGTCATCATGAGGTGACCCGTACGGCCGGGGGTCACCAACTGGTGACCCGTGCGGCCGTGGGTCACCAAGCGGTGACCCACATGAGCGCGGGTCACCCTTAGGTGACCCGTGCGCCAGGCGAGTTCCAAGCTTTTTTGAGCTTTTTGGTGTTTCCCGACTTTCCCGAACTTGTATTCACTACAACAAAACTGTTTTTTGATAGTGTTGAATGATAGCGTTTATGTTGTAAGTGCTATAGATTATATGTGTCTTATTTTTTGATAGCGTTTGAAAAATTTTAAATGCGCTATAAGTAATCGATGGTAATTTTTTTTTGTTCTGGCGAGCGGGAGACTGAAAATTAAAACCGCGCGTTGAAAACTAAGGGTGCGTTTGTTTACCATTGCGTTTGTGTTGTTTTCATTGCGTTTTTAAAAAAAAAGAAACAAAACGCGTTTGGTTACCATTCCGTTTTTCCGTCCAAAACACTACCAACCCCCAACTTTAAACGGTTTTCTCAAAACAAGAAAAAGGTGTTTAAGGTCTGTTGTTTTCGTTTTTATTTAATATTAATATATAATATTAATATATATTAATATATATATAATATTTAATATATTAATAATATATATAATATATTAATATATTTAATATATCAATATATTTATATATTAATATATTTAATATATTAATATATTAATATAGTAAATATATTAATATATTAATATATATTAAT